>OZ038481.1:2197308-2317308 GCA_964036315.1 Acanthosepion esculentum
GGAAAACACCAGAAATTGTCTAGTAGTAGTTGTAAGAATCTGAAATTCCTACTGAGCTGTGGTATGTTTTTTGTTGGAACTCCCTGGAAATTGAAGGGTTAGGGTTATTGTCGGCAATGATGACCAACACAGGAATATAATTAAAACAAATTTACTTCTTTGCATAAAGAAAAAGAAATTACTATTTTCATTATTTACATGTGGACAATTGTCCTCATCTTTGTTGTTGTTATCACAATGCTTTGGCTGTTGTGCCATCTGGCCATCAGCAGGTGTATGTCAATCCGACTATAGGGTTAGAGCCTTTTTATGCCAGTGCACATGTCTCGGGATATCTCATCTGATTCTTATTTTTAATACTGCTCACATTGAAACATTGTGATAGCAACAGCAAAGATAGGACAATGGTCCACATGTAAATAAAAAGAAATGAATAAAGAATTTCTTGAAAGCAGCAGTTCTGTGAATGACTTTTTGTTTCACTGGATGTTAGACAACAGGTGAACGCTAGTAGAGAACTACTTATTAATGACAATTGCTGCTCAAAATAACTGGCGTATATAAGAAATGACCTCTGACCTAACAAATGTTTACTTATCTAAACATTTGTCTAGTGTTACTGTAGATTTCTATTGTTGTCCACACCTAACCAGTTTGAATTTTTCTTATTTCTTCGTAAATTCCAAGTAAGGCTTTTTAAGTGGCTCTTTTATGAGGGGGGGGGGGAAGGGGGGTGGCAGTAAGAAATTAATACATTTTCATTGAACAAGAACGACATAAACATTTTCAAATTTCTCAACCAGAATTGTTGCTATCCATATTCCAATTTAATAAATATAAGACTCATGTTATCCAAATCTTAAGGAGTAAATTCTTAGACTCTGGTTCAAGTCCTTTCGGCACCCTCTCTGATTTGTTTTTGCTTTTGTTTTTAGATGATTGCATAAAATGATGCAAAGTTTTGGGATATTTCACATACACTTGTAACTTTCTAAACAGTACATTTTTTAAGATATTAACATACACTTGTTACCTGGACCACACCCAGTAATGGGACTGATGATCATGATAAAATGTTGGCATGTATGCACACACACTGTCTCTCTCTCTCTCTTATATATATATAAATATAAAGTTCTGCTCCCAGGAATATGCGTCCATGTCATACATGTGCGTAATCTTGAAACCAGCCAGATAAATGCCTTAAAGCAATTAAAACTCTGAAGACGGTGAAGTTCCATACATTGGCAGGCTTATTAAGAATCAAAAGGGTAAAACCACAAAAGGAAAATAAATGCAGAAGACGAGTTAGTCTGAAAATACAAACAAGGGTGATGAGAAATGTGACAAAAGCAGCCAGAGTCTAGGACATAGACATAAAACCATTTGTCTAAATGGGTAAAGGAAGGTAGTGAATAATTGGTTTACATGAATATGTATAAAGTTTGCTACAGGAATACATTCCAATGTTGTGGTGTGTTCATGGAAAAAGAAGTTAGAAGGTTACATTTGACAACAGTGTGTGTGTGTGTGTGTGTGTGTGTGTGTGTGTGTAGACAGTGGACACGTATTGAGAGATACAAATGTAAAATAAATGTATGAAATATGGCAGTATAAAACAAACGTTCAAATAATGACATGATAATAAAATATGCAAATATAAGGAGAAAAGGTAATAAAAGTTACAAACTGGTGTGATTGGTAACATTGAGGGTGAGATTAAGAGGATAATGAGGCTACCGACCATGACCATGTACTGTGGTGTCATGCCTTTATTGTTTGGGGTTCCATTGAAGGACTAAGTGGAAGTGGCTGAAATGATAACCAATCTGGAAGTTAACTAAAAAGGGGAAAAACAAAGGGGAAGTAAAACAATACAGTTTCTGTATTGTGCTGACACAACAATATATATAATTTAGGTACCTCCACTTTTTTCGCTAAAAGAAACAGCATAGTACGATGAAAAAGCTCCTAACTTAATATAAACAAAGTTTTATCATCAAAATGTTTCCGTTATTATTAAGAAGAAAGAGCAAAGTATTTTTAATTATTTAAAAAATTTTTTTACTCCTTTCTAGCATGTTCGAAATTTGGGTTAAAAATCTTGTTTTTCTTATGTGTCAACGATGTAACAGGGCTGGTAATAGACATTTTTGCATCTTCTTTTCTGGTAAAATAACACATTAATTTGGAAATTCTTGCAGAAATCACATAATTTTTGGATTTTAATGAAACTTTCAGGACTTATTTACAAATGAATTAATTTATTTTTGAAATTATTATGTTTAGAAAATCTTAGTAAAAATATTTTTATTTTACATCTGTTACCCTCCACTTACTTAATTTCATGAAATTTCTAGAAATTAAATTCTGCCTTCCAAGTTTGTTTTATTAGTTAAACACAAGACTCCTTGGAGAATGTTAATCAATTTTTTTTTTTTTTTCAAACTATTACCAAATTCCATAAAATCTGCTTCAATGCATTAAATAAAAACTACAATAAAACTATGTAATTATTTAATTAGATTAGTTTTGAAAAACTTTTTTTGAATAATATATATTAAAGACATTATAGTCTAAAGAAAAAAATTTTTTTGATGAATAATGAATTTTTACAAGAATTGCTTTTTAATTATAATAATTTATAAAGTTTCAAAAATGTTTTAAAAATTCTTCAAGCATTAAATTTGTTAAGTGAAGACTCAATTTTCTAAGCTTAATACAAAGCATAATGCTTGTATATTTTTAAAATTATTTTTAATTTTTTTTTATGTGTATAAACATGCTGATGTTGAAAGTATGGGTCACCTTACATGACATTATCAGAAAATAAGATCGATCATGATAGTAAATTTAAAGTCAACATTCCTAAAATTAGATTACGGAAAATATTTCAAACATTTTTAAGATTAGTGAGTACTTAAAAATTATATAAAAAAGTGTACAAATAAGGTCTCCTTAGAAGAATAATAAAAGTGTCAACACCTTGTAAATCCACTCGTCAAGTGATTTATGAGGTGTTGACAAGCACTTAATTGCATTACTGTTTGTTTTAAAAATCCATTTCTCTGTTATTTTCAATTTCAGGTAAATAATATCAGCTAATATTCCTCAAAGTTTCAGAAAAGTATATTTTGGAAGATTTTTAATAAAGAAAAATTCATTGCAATGACAGATGGCTTAAAAAAAAGCATTAATCAGCTTATTTTTAGCTCCCAAAAATGAATCAACTCCAACCAATAGAATTTCTGTTTGAAATACACTACAGAGTATTTTGCTTACTGGAAATTAAGTAAATTTAATCTTTTAGCTTTCAATTAAAGCTACGAGGGTCATTCAATAAATAAGGTGAATTTTTCAGTATAAGGACTTCTAATACAGATAGAAGCTTACTTTTCTTTTATTTTTCAGCGTAGTCTCCCAGCACTGTCACACACTTTTTATAATCTGTGCACAAGCTTCCGTATTCCCTCAGCGTAAAAATCTTTGGACTGATGTCTCAGTCAGTCGCTCACAACATTTTTGACTTCATCGTCACTTTTAAACTTTGTGCCTTTCGTGAATGTTTTCAAGGGACCAAACAGGTGAAAGTCTGAAGGGGCAAGGTCTGGGCTGTAAGGGAGATGAGGGAGCAGTTCCCAGCTCGTCGTTGATCTGCACCGTTTGGACTGCTGTGTGAGGCCTTGCATTGTCATGATGCAAGATGACTCCTTCTGACTGATGACCCCTGTGTTTGTCCCAATAGATAAGCTCAAAGTCCTTGCAATGTCATCCACTGTCACCCTTCTGTCAGACTGAATGAGGTCATTGACTGATTCGATCACCTCAGGAGACCTCACTTCTGTAGGCCTCCCAGGCCTGTCTCCATCCTCAACACTGCTCCGTCCTTCTTTAAACAATTTAGCCCACTTGTAGACATTTCTTTGGCTGAAACATGTGGCACCATACACAGTTGATATTCTCCTATGAATTTCAACTGGTTTGCACCCTTCAGCAACCAAAAACTTGATAACTGACTGCTGTTCAATCCTGGAGCATGCTTCTTGGTCGGCCATCTTTGTTAATCGCCAAAACTCTCAAAGTTTTTTTTTAATCTGCAAAAGAAATTAAATCCATGTGAAAAAGAAGTAAAACAAAAAAAATATAAAAAAGAGTAAGCATCTATCTGTATTAAAAGTCCTTATACCGAAAAATTCACCTTATTTATTGAATGACCCCCATAAAATAAAAGCTTCAAGAAAGAGCTTTCATTTATGAAAATACATTTTTTTTATCTTTCCCTGAAACTTACGCCTTGCAGTGGGAAGTCACAGGGTTATGATTTTATAGCTTGTTTCGTTAAGAATGTATTCTTTGTATTAGATATAAGTTAGACTCTTTAAGAATGGATTCAAAGAAAGATTGTGATGTAATGTTTTAGGTGTGTGTTTATAGTTGGTAATAATATTCTTAAGTTTTCAGTGTATTTCCTTCTTAAAGAATTAGGTTCTTTTTTTTTTAATTAGGGTGGTATTTGTGAAAGTTATGTCCAGCATTGTTTCTATGCAAAACGAGAGATCGATTGTCCAAATGCAAGTCTCTCTTGTGTTCATAGATGCAGGCTTTTAGATCACATGATTTTCAACATTTCCTTGACATGTTATTAATATGCAGCAATGAGAAATTAAATTTTAAGGTATATTGATATTGTAAACCAACAAACAAAAAAATGATCTAATCAACTTCTATTTCCACCACAACCAAAAAATAAAAACTTGTCTAGTCATAGGATTTTACATTAGAGCCCTTAGGATATGCAGCCCAGAATACCTAAATAAAGAAGAGAGATATATTGAGAAAACTTTCAAACTTCTCCACTACCCACGTCATTTTATCCACAATGCAAAAAATTGAGCTTACAAAATCCACAAAGCCAAACAAACACACACAACCAATAACACCTTTAACAAAAATGACACCAAATTCATTATTCTGCCTTCCAACACTCTTTCTACTAAACTCACAAAAAAATTAGTCAGCCCTAATACTAGGATTGTTACTACCCCCTCCAAGAAAATCAGAGATAAAATTAGGAAGAAAAAATAAATGCAACACCGATTTTAAATGCTGGTATTTATCAAATAAATTGTTTACAGTGCAAAATTTTATGTGGGGGAGATATAATGTGATCTAAACCCCCTCATCTACGAACACGAGAGAGAGAGAGACTTGCATTTCGACAATTGATCTCTCATTTTGCATCAAAATGATGCTGGACATAACTTTGATTTCAGTAATTAAAAATGAACAAGATACTTTAAGGAGAAAAGTCTTTGAAAGTTTAATAATAACATTATTACCAATTATAAACACATGTCTAAAACATTACATTGCTGTCTTTTTTTAAATCCATTCTTAAAGAATCTAACTTATATCTATCTAATACAAAGAATACATTCCTAAAGAAGCGAGCCATAAAATCATAACCCTGTGACTTCCCACTGCGAGGATGGCTCACTCAAAGGGCAAGATAAAAACACCTACTAGACATACAAATGCACACAATTACAAATACACATTACCATTTGTTGCCCACTTAAACATACAAGAATCTTCACAAACCTACATAACTTAAATTATCTACAGTTTTAATACACATGACATGTGTCTGACCAAGGAGAATTGACTCAAGCAAAATTGAAAATACCTGTGTCTTCTGTTTTTTGTCTGTTTTCTCTCAATCTCTGATCAAGCTTTAATAAAAATGAAACATGTTAGATTGAGATACGTTTCCTATTTTTTTTTCATTTATTTTATCATTTAATCATACAGAAAGGAATCCGTATATATATATGTGTGTGTGTGTGTATGGATTTCTTTTTTTCCAAAGGCCTAAATAGGACAAATCTAGTGTAAAATCAACCACCATTTATATTACTCCTGATAATGTATTTCCACCATAAAGTCTAGATGAATTCTGTCAGTTGGTAGAGATGGGGATGAAACGTTTATTATTTATCTCTTTAAAAAAATGTAATTATTATTTTTGTTAAATTGTTTAGACATAGACCAATCTAATGTGACAGTCCAAAATTAACTTTATCATTTCTAATTGCTGATTGTATTCACTCTGTTTAGAATATTTTGGGGACAGGATCTCTCTCTCTCTCTCACTCACTCACTCACACACACACACACACACACACACACACACAACATGGTTAGATATTCTCCCTTGCTGATCGGTGACCTCACTTTTTATACTTCTGGTAATGTTATAAAAATTTAACCCTTATAATTCTTTCGGAGTGACAGTTTCTTCCTCCCTTAATGTGCATGCTATGAAATAGGTACCTTAACAAAACCAAAGACACACACACGTACACACAATCATTTATTTCAGTTAGTTGAGAATATGTGCTGCCTTAAAACTATTCATGTATTTTGGCTAATTTCACCTGGAAAGCATCAGGTTTGCTTTCTTTTATTGCTTTATTTTCTCTCTTTTTTTTTTTTTTTCTTTGTGTGTGTGTGTGTACTTTTTGGCACCAGTTTGTAATAGATTAACTGACTTGGCATTTTGAAATTTGCTATACAGATGATTTTTTTTCTTCTTCCTTTTTTTTGTTTTTGGCTCCAGTTGCAAGGAGGTATTTTTAAATTTGGTACACAGATTGTTTTTTGGTGCCAGTCACAAAAAATAGGGATTTATAAAACACAAAAAAACTGTGCTGCTAAATTGTTATAAAAAAGTTAACCAATTTCTCTGACAGCACCAGAAAAAAATGAATTTGACACTTTCTTTCCTTTTTGATTTGCTTTAATCATTTTTTTATTTCTTGTGTTAAACATGAATACAGATAATTGAAAGTAAAAAAGATTAATTACTGTGGCAAATAATGTCTGGCTGCTTGCATCTGAGTATGTGTGTCTATTAGGGCAGCTAGCCAGTCCCTGTTGCAGATGCCTTCTCAGGCACATTTGTTCAACACCTGCAGAACCCACCTTTTAATAACTTCTGTAAAATATTTTTTTCAGTAAAATACCTTTAGTATTGAATAATTCTTATGACAGAGACTTTGGTTATTTTATTTTTTTTAGATCTTTTTAGAATTATCTTGAAACAATTTGTGTGTGTGAATTTAGATTTCTTGTCTAAAATGTTGCTTCTTTTCAAAAGTCTGTCATTTATTTTCTGTATAAATATAAAAAGGTTGGTGGGGGGAGACATTAAAATATTTATCTTGATTATTTTTGTTATTTCTGAAGTGAAATCTTCTATTTTGTTAAATAAAACAAATCGTCTTTGGTGCATTTTCCTGTGTCTTCTCAGCTTAATTGATAGTAAATTTAGGATTTAGTTTTTTTGAACTCTCAATTAAAATATCTTTAAAAATATAAGAGTAGGAATCTGTTTTTTTACTTGGGAATTTTAATTATTTCAAAAATGTTCTTTTATATATTTCACCTTTCATCTTTGTTGATTTTGGCACACCATTTGTAATAACCTTTCAAAGCATCTGTCGTCTTTGCAAAATAGAAAACTATATCATGTGCCATGTTAAAAATAGCAAAGATAAAGAGAACTGTCTGAAAAAAAAAAAAACTGAAAAAACTGATTGCATTGGAAACGCAGTTTTCCCCGTTATGCTAAATATATATGTTTCTCTTTAGGGTTCCTCGTATCAACAAACTGAAAAATCAATGTATCATCTAAACCCCAATCACAATTTTGATATTTTGCCTTTGCAGAAATCTTACATTTGATCTCTGATTTTACCAACCTATTCTAATGACAGTGATTTTAGAATTGTACAAGTCCCCAAATACTAATTGTTTTTAAATTTTGAACTTTGAATCTTTTTCTTGCCTTGTCTGTAACACAAGTAAAGGCACAACTAGAATCTGTGACTCATCAAACTAATAAATCCGAATGAATCTCTATACCCGACCCCCCTTTGTTTTAAATGTTCCATCAAGAGATGCTATGGTATAAAAAATATTTGTATCATGATTATTATGACAAAAGTGATCCCCATTAAAGGTATTACTGCAGTATTTGTGAAATGTGCTGATAATATCGAAAAAGTATTGATGAACATACAGAAATCATTTCATGAAATAAATGTTAATATTGCAACATGGTGCAATACCAACATTAAAGATGGTATCATTAAATGATGTGATCATGTGGATTTCAGATAAGAAACAAACAACTGCCCAAAAGACATTACTTTGCATTTTATTCTAATCTAATGCTATGTGTGGATATATCTGCCAGCAGATTTTGCAGTATTGGTCATGTTTGTTCATTTCACATTGAAATGCACAGATTGTTTGATTATTTTGTTTGGCTTAAACAATGATCTGTGAGAAGAGACAATGTGTCCATTGCTACTGAACACACACACACACACACATACATACACACACTCTCTCTCTGATTGATGACACACTGGTTTCTGGGTTGCACAAAGGCTTCCTGGCAATTCTGGCAAGGTGAAGCAGTTGTAACACATGTCTCTTGCATCAGTCAAGTGGATCTTCTTTTGCGAACATAGATGACAGAAACTGAAAGACTTTCATTGTTTCTTTCTAGATCTCGTGTTGTCTATCTTCTGTGTTGCATTTGAGTATGTACATTGATCCTTGCTCACTACCAGAGTGTTGTGGGATGGTGAGTAAGAATTTTCTTGCTAAAATTAGTTTTTGATTTTCACAGGGTAGTCGAGCAGAGAAATAGTTTTCTGGAGTAGTTGGGCCTCCTAGGTCCCATTTGCTGGCATGTCTACATTAATCTGATGATCATATATATATATATATATATATATATATATATATATATATATATACCAAAGGAAAACTTGTCTTGTCTGACACATTTTGTACTCTGAAGGACTTTATCAATACATTTGCCTTGATAAAGTCCCTCAGACAATGTTGGCTAAGATAAGTCTTCCTTTTGTCTTTATTCATATTGTCCTCTTACAGATATGTTCTATCTGAAATTTTATACACACACACACACACACACATATATATATAGTACACACACACACACACACATCTTGCGATAAATATGACTGAGATTATTTTCAATGGACCCAACAGCTTACAGAATAGTTTAGGATAGGAAACTATAGTGTTTCTTCTATTAAAATACTTTTGCAACCAAAATAATACTATCAGATGTTTTAATCCATTCCATGCTTCCATAGTTGCTTTTAAAGATGTTTGACACTGTTGATGAACTGCTATGAAAAGTTTTCAGCTTAGGTGTATTTTTGGCTTGATTCCTAAAATAGTGTCTGCTACTTTCGCTGTCTGAATTTTTATCCATATCCTGATAGACACAAGGTCCAAAAAAATACATTATTCCTTATGACAAAGTTGGGATATTTTTCACAATTTTGTAGAATTTGAATTGATTATTCATAAAGAAAAAAAACATCATTTGAGAAACTTTTCTGAATTATTTTGCTTAGAGTTAATTTCCAAAACCTTAATCTCAACCCATATTTGAAAAATTTGCAACAGTTGTGAGGCCTATTAATAAATCCAAAGGCAACTTTTGTAAATAAATGCAAATTGACTTGAAAACAAAATGAAAATCTGTTTTAATTTTTATTTACCATCATCTTTGTAGCCAAAATAAAGAAAAAACGTTAGAAGAAAAATATTCAAAATTTAGATTTTTAAAATAGAGCGGCGAAGATTTTTCAAAAAGTCTACATTACAAAAAAGTGTTACATGTAAAAGATTTAAAAAAAGAATTTATAAATATTTTAATTATATAAAATTTGACTTTTAGACATAAACAACTTTAAGCTGAAAAAGTTTAGACTTAGAAAGTTAAAGATATTTGTGTAAAATATTTGAAAATCTTTACATGAACAAGCAGAGTTTTATTTACATAAAAAGGTTAAGAAAAATTGAAATTTAATTTTGGATATCTTTTAAAATTTTCACAGAGCAACAATTTTATTTAACCTGATATTGTTACAGGATTGGCATGTGTTTATCTAAGATATCAATTGCACAGAAATATTCAGTTTAATTTTCAAAACAGTAACATTTGACAACTTTCTTTAAACATGAAAATAAATAATATTTAGAATAAAAAGTTCTCCTTTTTTTTTATGAATTGAATTTATGGAATAAAAATAATTATACAATGATTTGATTCAACCTATAAAAAAAAAGTTTTACTTACATTATTGATAAAAGCTGCTATCAAGTTGAATACATAAACTATGATAATTTTCCACATTCCAAAGTCCACATATTTTGTACATTGGACTAAAAAAACTTACTTTGTATTCACTATAAAGTTGTGGGCAGTGGTTAACTTTCTGCACATTCTCTAGACAGGATAACACCATCATTTACCTAATTTTTACTGGAACCCCGATAGAAACGAAAATGCGTTTTTACCCATGCACATTTTAATTAATCCTTTTAAAAGAAGTTCAAATATCCTCATCTGTTATGTTCTCTAGGTATTTTGGGATATGATAAATGTTTATGTTTTGTTTTCACATTGAGTAAGAAAGGATAATTCTTCTCGAATGTTGAAGGAATAAATAAAATTTAATTTCATAAACCAAAATCTCTGGAAGTTGAATATCTTTCAACTGAACATAAGTTGTTTTAAGTCTTTGTGTAAAGGTACAGGAATTGTTTTTGTTGTTTCTTTTTTCAATGTGTTATTCTTCAGACATACATCATCAAAAGGTTTTGTCTACCAAAAAATAATCTGTGATTGTGTAAGAATTCAATGAGAAACCATTTTGATGGAGTCTTTTCTCTCTCTCTCCCCCCCCCTGCTGAAATTAAGTTTAGTTTTTCCTCCTCAGGTAATGAAATAATATAGAAGGTAATAAATCTTGTTTAAACCTTTTTCTGGCTTCTTTAAACAAGAGTCCATTGCACATTTGTCTCTTTGCATGCACTGACCTCTCTAAAAGGCCAGGAAAATTAATTAGCAAGGGGAGTGGGGGGATGGGTATGGAAAAGAATCAGGTTTTAAATGTCAGACTTTTGTCAGCAGTAATGATGGTAATTAAATTTTGAAATGATATTTTACTTACTGTTGAGAATTTTATCATGGTTTCTCTTAAATTGTTGGTGATTGCATCTTTAGTTCACTCAGTGCTTCTCGTTGCTAAAATGTCTAAGGAGGGAAGCGAAGCTATGTAACTGACCTTAACTGTTTTGGTCAGTGGAACAAAGGAAGACTGACTCAACAATTCAAAGAAACCTTTTTTAGATGCATCTGCAAGCAGAAAAGTTTCATCACCAATGTTGTAGCAATTACAGAAATGCATTTGCTTCTTGTTCATAACTGGTAAGATTCTGGCATGTGTCCTTCTCATCTGATCCCCTACCATCTTGAGCAGGATCTTTCCCCAGAGAATTGGGTGTGGCTTTTGTCACGATTGTAGAACTGAAAGTATGATCATTGCAGCTGCAAGTCAGCTCCAATAAAACTGCCAGGAACTGAAGACAGAACTTTTTATTAACTTCACCAATCTGACCGACACTTTTGATACACTGTCAGTAATCCCTACTGATGGAAGATCAGAGAGAACTGTAGGTGCCCTAACAGGTTCATGGGAGTTGTCAGGTAATTCCACAATGACATATTAGTTTGGGATGACAGAGAGGAGTCAGGTAACGTGTCAGTGACAAATGGCACCAAACAAGACTCTGTTCCTATTCCCCCCCTCCACAATTTCTTCAGCCTGATGTTCTCTGCTATGCTAACAAAAGCTTTCTATGACTGATGATGGCATTTAAACCAAATACAGAATTGTTAGTCAGCTTTTCAGCATCTGGTGCCTGCATGTTATCATGACAATAAGGGGTACACTCTTTCACTTCACTGTTGATTGTGTTTAGAATGCAACCTGCAGCTTGAGACGGATTGCTTCTCCTCAGCCTCTTACAATTATGGTCTCACCCTCACTACTAAAAAAACTGAAGTTATATACTAACCTAACTCGAGAAGACAGCATGAATGTTATTTTATTTATTTTTTATTTTTAAATCATTTTGACCCAAGCAAGTTGATAGTGCCACAAAGATGCAATGGTTTACAAGTAGTGAAAGAGAATGAGAAAACTTTAGTGAGGAGAAAGGACAAAAAAAGAACAGTTATCAGGAAAAAAGATGGTGATTAATGTTGCATTTAAATTTTTGAAGATTGTAATTGGCAGAACTATTAGAATAGACGTGAGTTATCTCTATAGATATTTCAACAGTAAAACTGTGAGACCTAATTGCCAACCTAGTAGAATGCTTAAATTCATGCAGTCAAGGCACCAAAGAGGAACTCTCATCAGAACTATGAAAATATTTATAGAAAAAACAAGGAAGCTGCATCATGATGGTGGGTAAGTGACAGAAGTCAAGATGCCAGGGGTTAGGGTTCGATAATATTATAGACCTTTCTTTGGACTTTGTCAAGACTCTTGAGATACACCCTTGTGCAAATTAATTGAAACAACTGCTTTAGTTTCCTTTCTTTCACCATTTGATCAGTTTTAAACCCACTGGAGTGACAGGGTGTAATCTATTTTTGCTTCAGATTAGGTCATTTGCAGTGGTGTGCAGTCATATGAATCTATTTTTGGGGTGTTTGGCCATGAAAAATATTGCATCATACATGATTGGATCAGATTTTTATCATGCCCAGACACTATTTTCTTGACTGTCGATTATCCTACGGCCATTGTCTGTGATGGATGTTAGTCCAAGGAAGCATATGAAAATTATAACACCACACAAACACTGGCAAGTGTTACCAGTGAGAAAATCAAAGTACTATCAACCAGTCTGGAAACTCTCCTGATTTAAATTCAATTGAGAATCTGTAGTCAATCTGCAAGGAACAAATTTGTGGAATGGACATAGAAAGTACTAGCATGTGCACTGGGTCATGTTTCATTGAAAAAATATGAAAAAAAGTAAATAATAATGGAATTATTTGTTCCCCCCCCCACCACATTAATGTGGATCTAGAAGCATCTGTTCAACATGACCTTCATTACACAATTTAAGAACATTTGGATTAAGCCAATTATTCATCCAGAGACATCATAGTCCTTGAGGTTGTGGAGAAGGCCAGCATGCCAATCCTTGTCAAACCACTTTGAGATATTTAAAGCCAAAGTCAGAGCCTCACCATTCTTATCGAAATAGAGACACAGCCTCACTATGTTAGGTGTTGCTGCTGTAGTTTTTCTAGCAACTAGTTTTTATTTGGTAGAGTTAGTGCCACCCCACACCCAACTGGTTCTGAATTCATAGTTTTCTTTCTTTTAGACAGGTTGTCATCTAGTGAGCTCAGTCTGCTCTGATATTAAACCCTAGATGGAGGGAGATATATTCATATCTTTCCCAAGTGTAATTGTACAAAAGTGAATGCAACTGCCTTGGCTGGAGTTTGAACTCAACATGCCAGTCTCACTTGTAAGCTGATGGTCTACTGTGCATTGATTCTTATTACTTTTGTTTCTACCTGTGAGACGTGGACAGTGAAACACCTCAACCACTTCTCTTAGGTGAGTTGCTTTTGTAGATTGGCAGGAGAAAATCTCTAACAGGAAAGTCTTCAATCAGACTGGTCTTCAAAATGTCCACACTCGCCTGCAGAAAGCACAGCTCAGCTGAGTTGCTATTGTTGTGTACATAACCAACAATTGCTGTATGGAGGCCCAGCTTTTTTGACAGGATAGTCAATGGACAGAAGAAACATTCTAAGGAGTACCAAATACATGAACATTGACATCAACTCCTGGAAGAGTATGACTAAAAACTATCTTGTGTGGAAATACAAGAACGTAAAAGGTGTCAGGGTATTAGAAGAATTGCTGAAGTCGAGAAGAAAAACAAGAAATGCAAAAACTCAAATTGCCATTCTCTCTGTAGCACCTGCAAATTTGTGTCTCATATGTAGAAGACATGTCAGAGCTTAGCTTCATCAACAACCTCTTGACTCACCATAACAGCATCCAAACGAAAATCATGCTCATCTTTGTCTATGAAAAATGAATAATGTTTGGCACTATTGTTTTTTCATAATATTTAATATTCAACCTCATACTATTAATGCTATGTATCTACATAATATTTTGTATATATCAACTTGGACAGTGGCGGGAAGTAAATCTTTTACAAACAGGTTCTGTTTACTTTTTTATATTTTTTTGTCAATGGCTATAAAGGCCAAGGAAATTTAAGAACAAATCCTTCAAACTTGTGTAATTTGAGTCACATCAGTTTTTCACTTGAACTGTTGTTGTTGGCCCCTCTGAATCCTATCACTGAACTTGGATACACATTATTCTCACTCACCATCTTTTCATGTTCCCAGCTTCATTTGGCATTTTACTTCAAGGTTTATATTTTTGTAAAAATGTTTTCCATTATTTGTTTTACAGTTCCATGCATTTATAACCTCATACAATGATACAATGTATATTTAAGCTTAGGTTTCACTATAAACTGACTTGATTTTGTATTCAAGGCAATTTTTGTTTCATTTGTTTCACAATCTTTTTTTATATAAATTGTTGAACAAACCAAATTGTTTTCACCTTTTTTTTCAATGCCAAGGCTTTCATATTGTAACTGAGCAATGCCTTGATATTTAAAAAAAAATCTTATTCATCTTTTCTTGATATTACCTGTCAGGCACTCTTTTGCCCTGAAATAAAGAAAAGAAATGCATGACAAAAAAATTGAATATTCAGGCAATTCTTGTCATCTGATTATATTTTTTTATAGAGTTGTTCTTACTGATTTTAGCTATTTAGTCATTTATTTTTATGATTTATCAACCCTTTGTCAGCTGAAACATATTTAGGGTTGTTTCGTTTTTTGCGAGTGAATATTGCATTGTCTTGAAGAAATGAGCGCCTGAACTGGCACCCGCCTCTCCAAATTATATAACTACTGCCTCAATGAATCTTGTTTTTCAAACTGCTGGAAGTCCTCAGCGATTGTTCCTGTCTTTAAGAACTCTGGCGATCCCTCTGACCCTTCTAATTACTGTCCTAACTGTCTCCTACCCCTCTTCGGCAAAGTCTTTGAAGCTTTAATCAACACCGAAGTGGTTAAGCACCTTACATCCCATGATCTGCTCTCAGACAAGCAATATGGTTTCCGCTTTGCCTGATCTACAGCTGATGTGCTTACGGCCATCACTGAAATTGTCTACCAAGCTCTTCAAAATAACGGAGAAGCTTGTGCCGTGGCTCTAGACATCTCCAAAGCATTTGATAGGGTTTGGCATGCCGGCCTTCTTCGCAAGCTCCAGGGTTATGGAATTACAGGTCGATTGTTTGACTTAATACAATCATTCCTGCCGAACCATGAATTGAAGGTCGTTCTGAATGGATTCTCCTCCAGCTCCTATCCCATGAGCACAGGTGTTCCTCAAGGCTTCATCCTAGGCCCTACTCTGTTCCTTATCTTCATCAACGATCTTCCTGAAGTCATAGATTCCCAAGTAGGCATCTATGCGGACGACACTACAATTTACTCCTGCCTCAAAAACAAAATCTAGTGATGCTGACAAAACTAACCTGGCCGTTTGTCTCTAAAAGTATGTCCAATCGGTTGTGAACTGAAGCAGGAATTGGCTGGTTAACTTTAACACCTCAAAAACAAAACTGTTCTTTATTAATCACCACAGAGATCCTTTCCTGCCCCCCATTAGAATGTCTGACACTCAACTTCTCGAGAGCACCTCTTTGCGGCACTCAGTCTCACATTGACTGCTGACCTGAGATGGAACAAATACATTGAGTCAATTGCTTCGTCCACTGCAAGGAAAGTTGGCTCCCTGTGCCGCGCCAGGAAATTTTTCTCCCCGGAATAGATCCTTCAAATCTACAAATCAACTATTCGCCTTTGCATGGAGTATTGCTGCCATATATGGTCTGGAGCCTCTTCTGTTTGCCTCGGGGTTCTTGATATACTTATATGTTCAATATTTCTTGCATATAAAACTGTTTGTCACAAGGTTCTTGATAAGATCCAGAGACGGATATGCAATGTAATTGGCCCTGATTTGGCATCTCATCTGCAGTTACTCTCTCACAGACGCGCCGTAGCCTCTCTCTATCTTTTTTACAAATACTTTCATGATAATTGCTCTGATGAGCTGCTTTTGCTGATTCCCAGACTTCATGAATTCAAGTGTCCTACGAAGCTGTTGAAACTGTTAAATGTAGCCGTCTCTTCTACTCCAATGGCTTCATATCTCGCACCTCTCACCTGTGGAACTCCCTTCCCTTTTCCTGTTTCCCTGATAGCTATAATCTCCAACTATTCAAATGTAATGTCAATCGACATCTCCAGTTGCCTTGATCTATCCACTATCCTTTTCCTCATCCTTTCCTCTATCACTCCTATCTGCTCTCACTCCAAATCCTCTGTAACCCTTTGCATGCTAGTGGCTTCCAGCCTTGGGTGAAAAAAAAAAAAAGTGAATGTGATGAACCCAACTTGTATTTGAACTTGGCTCCCCAATTTCACATTCTGAGTTGCTATCCATTACACCACATGTACATCCTTCAACAACATACACTATAAATGATTGTGTAAGTTTCTCTTTAAAACTATAAATGTTTTCAAATATTTAAAATGATAAGTCTGTGTTTTTGAGCAATATTTATCTCTTATTATCTACTCAAGAAATTTTCTTTGTTCTCATGAAAAGCAAAAATTTGTAGCTATTGACCTCTGTTGACCTCAACATTTCCATCATTGTCTATTTTCTTAATAACACACTGTCATTCTCATTCCTACCTGGGAAAATGTGTTTGTGTGTGGTAGTAAAAGAGTCCTTTTACTTTTTAGTATTTTATTGTGTGAGGAAATTGTTTCTACCTGTCATTGTTGACACTTGAAGTAGACTTTTCTTTATTGGTTCTGATATATTTTAATTATATTTATATATATTTTAATTAAACAAACTCTCACGAAATGAACAGCTTTTGATGTCATCAACATTTCTATTATATGAACACATTTGAGACAAACAAACCAGAAAACATGAATATTGACTTTTAGTAAGGTTGACAAAGGGGGTAACAGCTATTTATTGGCTGGTATTTATGAGAGAGTAGTTGTGCTTACTCAACTACTGCTTGCTTCATTAACTATTGTAGCCTACCAGTGATGAGGTATTTTTCAGGGTAATGTGACAGACACCCTCCCCCAAGTGCATTAATGTCTTCCCAACAAACATGTGTAATGTGAACAAAATTAAAACCCTATTATTAATTACTGACTTTGGTGCTGGTAACTGTACCCCACTTCCCACCATGGTCAACCATAACCCCACCCATCTACACATTTATCTTTTCTTATCAGGGTGTGAATAAACACAAGAGTCTTGTTATTTGAATTTGTATTGAAAGAGTTGCTGATATTATTTATATTTTCAAACAAGTTTACGAATATCATAAAAAAAAATGAAGCAACATTTAAGTAATTTTTTATCACATTATACTTGTAAAATATCCAAACGTTTATACTTCCCCATATGTTCAATATTTCTTGCATATAAAACTGTTTGTCACAAGGTTCTTGATAAGATCCAGAGATGGATATGCAATGTAATTGGCCCTGATCTGGCATCTTGTCTGCAGTTGCTCTCTCACAGATGTACAGTCACCTCCCTCTATCATTTTTACAAACACTTTCATGGTAACTGCTCCGATGAGCTGCTTTCGCTGGTTCCCAGACTTCGTAATTTAAGCGTTCTACTAGGCTGGCATCTCGCTCACACCCTTTCACTGTCGAAACTGTTAAATATAACCGTCCCTTCTACTCCAATAGCTTAATGTCTCGCACCTCTCGCTTGTGGAACTCCCTCCCCTCTTCCTGTTTCCTTGATAGCTATAATCTCCAACTATTCAAATGTAATGTCAATCGACGTCTCCAGATGCCCTGATCTATCCCCTATCCTCCTCTTCATCCTTTCCTCTAACACTCCTATTTGGTCTCACTCTAATTCTCTGTAACCCTTTGCGTGCTAGTGGCTTCCCGCCTTGCTTGGGGTGAAATGCTTTAAAAAAAATGTCCTTTCAAAAGTAGAATATGAACTTAAATTCCTAATTAAATTGGCCATACAAGACTTTTGAAATCTACATGTGTAAATAAAATGATTTAGAAATGTTATCTCAATGCACATTTCCATCTATTAAGTCATAAGCACAATATGAAACTAGTGTCATTCAACAAATGATTGCAAAAAAGTGTCATTCATTCTTTGTTGTGTTGCACATATATCACTGTCATTAAGAACGAGGTACACCGTTCATGGCAAAGGGCTTCTATGATGACAGTGGCACTTTTCAGCATGGCAATGCCAACTGTCACACTACACAAGTTGTATGGGAATGGTTTCAAGAACAGGAAGAAAACACGAAACTCTTCAGATCTTAAGCCTATTGGGTCCTTTACGAATTGTCCATGACCAACAAATTCACTCTGCTGCACAAAACGGAACACTTGCAGGCAGTTAAGAGGACACCTGCTGTTAACATTTTAGCACCAAATCCCAGAAGAAATAGTGAATGCCTGAGATTGGTTAAGAGATATTTTTCAGGCACATGGGGGATCAACACCTTATTCAAAAAGTGGTCATAATATTTTTCTTCATCAGTATGTACAGTGGATTCTGGCTAAATAGAATCAGATTTTCCTTTTTATGCAAAATTGACCACTTAAATGGGCCAAAATAGTATTGATAGGTTCTACCAAATAAGGAATATATATATATATATATATATATATAGTCTGATTGAATAAATTAATAACATTATGTCTGCTTATTTTTATTATAATCCTTTCATATTCATGAATATTTTTCCATATTTTACAATTAAATAAGGCAAGAAATGCACTGTAACAGTGAGAATCACTTTTATTTCCAAGTACTGTTACATTGGATTTCATGCCTTATTCAATTGTAATATATATGGAAAAATACTTGTGAATATGAAAGGATTATAATAAAATAAGCAGACATAATGTTTGTAATTTATTCAATCAGATATGCCTAAAAGAGAATTTGCTGCCTAAATACACACACACACACACACACACATATATATATATACGAATGAGAGAGTGTGTGTGTGTGTGTGTTTTGATTGGAAACAATTTTGATAGAATGAAATGTAATTTATCTTAAATGGCTTGCAAAATTATCAGATAAACCTTTTTATTTTATTTTGCTGAGTCAAGGAGGAGGGGTGGTGGTGAGAAAGTGTCTTTTCTTGTCCATATTTTTGGCTTAATTTCCCTCTTGTATATTTTTTGTTTTATCAGATAAACAGATAATATTATGGCTTCACATTGAAAACACCAACAGCTTGACCTAAATCTTTCACAGGGAAAACATTTACAGTCCAAAATTTTTAATAGGGAGAAATATAATCCCCTTCATCCATCTATCTTATTGTTTGATGTACCCACAATTATGTTGTTCAACTTGGAGAGTTTTGAAAATATACATATTTTTTTTTACAATGTTGTTTACCCTGTATGAGGCTCAAGTGCCACTCTAAGTAGAAGATTATAGAGTAAGAGGCACAGTTTATGGTGGGCAAAATAATGACTAAGCATAGACTTGAACAGGATTAGATTGTAGAGATCGGGAAGCATCCTTCGTTAATTTTCATTATAATCACCAAAAACCATTGTAATGAAAATTGTCCATTATTATGTGAAATTGCCTGATTATTTTGAAAATAACAATAAAAGTTTGTTCTCAAATACCATTTACGAGTTATCGACAATCTTATTTCAGCCTCATTTGTGTCACATCTCCCGCTCGGCTGCCATTACTGGTGTTTGCCTCGAGTAGTAATGCTCAAAAGCTTACTTAGTTAACGGCCTTTTTATTGATCTTTTTATCTTACTCGTCTTGATTACTGCACAATTTTTGCAAAATTTAATTTAAGATGAGCAGACTTTGCTTAATGCCTGTTTTTTTTTGTTTTTGTTAAAATGAATCTTTAAATGAATTGTTTTTTTAAATTGGTATAAATTCCTTTTTCCAATTAAATTTTGATTAACTTAAGACATTTAAATTATTTAGAAAAGCAATGGAAAAAAATATTCATTTTCATTCTTATTTTTTTTAATAATCATGCTTTTAAAAGCCCCAAATGTAATAAAAACAAAGTTTGTATCGTCAAAATGTTTGTTATTTTATTAAGAAGAACAAGCAAAAGTATTTTTTGATTATGTTTGGAAATTATCTAATCTTTTCTAGCATGTGTTTTCTTTTTTCTTCATAAATTACATCATCATTTCCTTAAAAGAAAAAAAAGAAATAAAAAAAAAGGGGGAAACATCATTTTTTTTATCTGTTCATGGAACATGCACTATTTTTTTTTCTGGTGAAAAACACATTGTTTTCGAAATTCTTGCAAAAATGAAAATAATTTTGGAATTTTAAGGAAACTTTCACTGCACAATTTAAAAAAAAATAAACATTTTGATGCTACAAACTTTGTTTTCACTATTTACATTATTCGGACTATTGTCCTCATCATTGTCGCCATATTTATTTATTATGGCAACAAAGATGAGGACAATAGTGTACATAATACCTCATCTCAGAAATATAGGCAGAAACTTTGTTTTTATTACATTTGGGGCTTTTAAAAGTATGATTATTAAAACAAAAAAGGAAAATACATTTTTTTATCTTTTATCGTAATTTTTATTTTATTTTTTATGGGTTCACCCGTATACTGTTGTAACATCAGCAAATGATCGGGCTATACTCTTAAACAGATTTCAGTTTTACATGTTCACTTTTGTAGCTGAATCATTTATTGATGATTTATATTTACTTTATGTCAATAAAACATTTTAAGATTTAAATCAAAAAGTCTTTCTTCCATTTTGCAAATTATGGAAGAAGCACTTGAGATTTTAAAATTAATCACTGGTTTTCAGGGCACTTTTTTTCTTTTTTCTTTTTCTTTTTAAAAAATTCATCTGTAAATAGTTGACGCATTCTTCAAATAGCTTAAATGTAAGCAACACAGAAAAAACAACAACAAAGCAAAAAATGAATGCTGCATTTTTTATTATTAAAAAACTGAAAACATCTAAAAATTGCTTCATTAAAGTAAAAATCTCAAACAAATGTTATGCTTGTTGTCAGATGTTGTGTCGTGTTATTGACAGTAAAGTTTGAAGCATATCGCTGTTTACAGACACAATATTTTCTAAAGTAAAACTAAGAAAATTGCAGTTCTATAAATGGCTATTAGACCAGGAGCATTACAGATGGACATGGAAAAAAATACAGAAAGCAAGGATGCTACTCTATGACCTACTGATTGGAGCCAATCAAGTGGGGATGGCAGCTGTGTGATGGCACACTAAATCCAATATTTAATGACAAAGACTCAGTTCCTCCTCCTCATATCTTACATATGATTTCATATGGATGTAAGACAGGATCTGGTAAAAGATAAATGTGTAGAAAATCTGGACTAAACTGCACGGAAATGCGTTCCAATTGTATGAATGCTTCCCCTACTGACGATAATGAAGATGAATAATTTGGAACGACAGATCAACCACATGCACAGCATTTAACTGTTTGAACAATTTCAGCAGCACTCATGAAAGTCAAATTCAACAAGATCGCAGTATAGCAGCCACTGCACCTTGTTTGTATAGATTCATCAGACACTGCAACATAGATTGTCTTAAGATAGTCATTCTACTCATAGTAAAATGGTGTATTCTCTATAATGTTTAGGTTAGGAATCTATTTTTTAGGTTAGGTTGTCCTTATAACTTAAAATTAAGGTCATAATTGGATTTCTCATCATCAAATTAGTTGGAAAAGAGGTATTACACAGGTTTATGAGCTGAACGATTAAAAAGTTGTGTGTTACCTCAGGAGAAGCGGCCATCTTGGATTTTGGGCTCCCGACCATTTAGCTCACTAGTGACTTTTGGGGACTTTATAGATTTGGTATCAGTAGGTCATTGAGTAGCATTCCTGAAAAAATCAGTTTTCTCTATTTTTTTCTCTCCATCTTGCTGCATTAATTTTGCTAATGCTTCTGGTCTATATATCACTGTGAGGGTTAAAAACCTGCTGCTTTAGGATTATCCAATCAGAACACGAGATTGCCCAACATTAATCGTCTTATGTGATCATTGATTTTTGATTGGACAAACCTGCTTTTAATTGTCATAGTTGAAGAAATTAATATATGCAGGTTTTCAATTGTAGTTTTGTTTTTAAGCTTCCTCTTTTTCTATAATGCATTTGAAAAAAGGTGAGTAAATTTGATAGTATGTCTGTAACTGAATGAAAAACTTATTTCCTTGCATTTGTCTTATGGAACCAATGAAAATATAAGTTAATTTCCAAAGTTAAGGATGTTGGGGAGGGCTTAGCTTAAGAATTAGTGTAAAATATTACTCTTATTTTATATTTTATGAATGTTTAGTTTTATTTGTTGTTAGGAATTACAGTAGATAGATTATAAAAGAAATCTACATTGATAAGATATTTATCTTGTAAGCCATTATTAATAAACTTGATCATCATTGGGTGCACCATCAATCTGGCTTTGGTCAAATATACATTGATTTTGCAAATGGTAGCAACAAAAAAAGTCAATACAGTACTCGGTCCACATACAATTCTCAAATTCAATTTGTTCTATTGTAGCATTCTCACATAAATTCATTTTGTCTATGTTACTATATTTGTATGAAATTAAAATTTTCCAATCCGTGCTATGTTAACTGAAGATTTAAAAAAATATTTTGTCTGGATACTATATTAATTCTTAAAAAAATGTTTATATTTGTTTAAATGTAAATTTTTTTTTTTTTTATACTTTAAAAAAACCTTTTTGGTGAGACCAGAAGGGCATGAGTGGTTTGTGTATTTTTTTTTTTCAATGTTACACAATCAGCCTGTATCCTGCCATTGAGTTGCTATCAGTTAAGGTCTTTTCATGGAGGCTGGGCCATTAATGTGTCCATATTTTTGTTTAACTGTAGCAAAACAAATCAAAAAACAAAAACCATACATTTTTCTCTTATTATTTTAAATTCATGTCCTTATATAAATTTTTTAAGGAACTTTTATTTTTATGTTATACATCACATAGAAAGGAAATGTGTTAGAGACATTCACAAATATATAATGAAAAATGTTTCATTTGAGAAATTCTGCTTTTCCATTTAAATATTTTAAAAAATTCTATAGTTGATGTGTGTGTGTGCGTATATATATATATATATATATACACACACACACACACACACACACACACACACACACACATGCAAAAAAGTTGCTTTGATGGTTGAGAGAATTAGACACTTTTAGAATTTCCAGACACTACCAGAAATCAATGTTTATATTCATAAAAAAAAAGACAGTATTATATATGTATATATATATATATATATATATCTACGTATATTTCATATTTACCAGTCTGTAAAGTGAGGCTGATTATTCACTACATTTCTTTCTAATCTGCTAAATTCTGTGCCTGAAAGCCATATTTGACTTCCTATCTATAATACCACCACACATTGTATACTGTGTGTAAATATTTGGATATATTTTTTGCTGATGGAAGATGTAGAGCATTTTATTGACTAGCAGATATAATTTTACATTTTTTTATGGCTTTTATTTGTTTCCTCATAAATTTAATGAGGAAAATCGTTCAATTTTAAAATTTGTTATTTTCTCAAGGCCATTAAATCTTTGGTGGAGAATATGAGAAAAATTGAGGAAGTAAGTCATTTGGTTAGAGAACTGGTTTGACTAGCAAAATAATATTGTGACTGACCGATCCTTGCAAAAAAATTATGTTCAGTGATCCATGCACGTTTTATTCCCATCTTTGCAAAAAAAGAAATAAATAATAAATTTTTAAGCTTTGAGAATTCATTATATTTTTTATCAGAATCATTGCTATTTTTTGATAACAAAAGAATTAAAGATTATGTCCTAAATGAGCACAGTACTAGTTTAAATAAATATTGAACAATATTTTCTTTTAGATTTTTATTAATAGCAAATTAAATCAAAGGGAAAATACCAAAGAATGAAAGATATTTTAGCCCTGGCAATGTTTTTTTTTTCTTTTTTTTAATTGATGAATCTAAATAAATAGCTAGCAGCAGAACAAGGAACACACACACACACACACAAAGAGAGAGATATGTGGTGAAGGTTCATGAAAATTAGAGCAACAAAAGAGAAGAAGTTGGGAATGAGAACCATGATAACCCATTTCCTGAAATGTATTTTGTATATGAAAGAGGATTAGGAGGAAAGGAGAGACATTCTGTGTCTGTGTGTTTGCTCTTGTAATGGGGAAATTAACAATTCAGTCTCCTTTCTACCAGTTGTGAACTACCAATTGGTGTCTTTCCCTCTCCATATCAGTTACTAACTACTTTGCAATTCAAAATGGCTGCTGTTCCTGGACTTTGTGTCCCCAATTTGACAAGATGATGGATCAGTAAAATCACATAATTTCTTTCATTTTTTCAAGCACCTCTCAAAAACATAAGGCCCTTGACTAGTTTCTTGGTTTTAAAACTCTCCTTTTGAAAATCTTTCTTGAGAAAAAGATTTCCTTAAAATCACCATTACAGGAGGTTGGTAGTTTAAAAATAATCAACAATCCCAGTTGAGGAACCTTCTTCCTTGGAATTAATCACCTGTCAAAGCCCTGACTATCCAGGGTAGGTGGGAAGAGGGTAGTTGCCAGACTTGGAGGGTTAAGATGAAAATTGATAAAGGTGTTCAGCTAGCAATAAAAATAAAATCTTGCTGAACATCATTCAATAAAAGCGAGTTAATGGAGGAATCTGGCATAACTGAGGGGTTCAAGTTACTTGGTAGTGGTGGTCATTAAAAAAACACAGAGGTCACAGGTTTTGTGTGAACTTTATGGCTTTAAATAACATCATAAAACACTTAGCTTACCCTTAACAGAAGATACATTGGCTTTGTTGGGCAAGGTGACTTCTTTACACTTGATTTGAAGTTGAGATATTAGCAGGTAGATTTACATAAATCTATGAAAAGTCTGTCTTTGACTGTCATGCGGTTTTGTATTAGTTAAGCCTTTTAGACTGGTCTACACTCCTAGCATGTTCCAGCAGTAGTACTAAGAGGACTGGAAGTCTCCTTGATGTATTGGTTTTCTCAACAGGTGGTCTTCAGGTGATAGATGACCTAATGAAACCACACAGAAATACATGGAGGAAGAAGACCATAAGTTTATCTAATGGCAACCAAGTTTTATCCCGGTAAGAGGTTGTAGTAGACAAATCTAAAAGAAGTGGAAGGAGTAGCTAATAAATATAGATATGGGAGATCAAGTATATTCTAAAGTTCATGTTGAACAGGAAAAGTTGAATTTAGAGATGGAAACCCTATTGCAAAAAAAAAAAAAATAGAGCAACCAAAGGTAATCTTTTTGGTTTGGGATTGGAAGAATGACTAATTGGTTGTATGCAAACACTTCTCTAAACTTGATTGATATAATGGTAATATTAGCTGTTTTCCTTATAAGGAAACATTTGGCTTTCATTGATCAAGCATCTTGGACTATTGCTAGTTGAAATTTATAAAATCTTTCTGTTAAAACAATTTTTCAGGAAAATAGATTCCTCAAGTGTAGTAGCTGTTATTGCTCTTTCCTGTATTAATGGGGAGTTTCCTTCCAAACCTTTTGTTTGAAGTACTGTGGAATGTCAACATCTTGATTATATCATTATTTTCTCTTTGTGTTACATGTGATATTGATTTTAGTTGTTGCTGCTGTTGAAAATTATCAAGTGATGCAGTTTCTATTATTTGGTAATGTTCTTTGTTTGTGATTCCATAATGTCAGTCCACAAGGTTTGAAGAAGGATGGTCGTTGCTAAGAGCTACAGTCTTCATTCACTTGAAGCCATTAATTAAAAAAAAATCAATGACTGGTGGAACCCTCGGCAAACTCAATCTGATCTCTCATTCCAGATTGATAGAAATTCCTCAGATCCTGAAGAAGGCAGTTTAAATCCAACCTTGAAGTATTAGTTAATTCCCTTAAGTCAGACTCAAAAGAGTGGAATATGAAAGATGAAATTTAAATTACTGAGCAGAAAATAAGAAGAAAAATCAGGCAAATGTAAGAGAGATTCCATTAAAACATTGGCTTAGATGAGCTGTAAGAGATGAAGACTGGATACCTTCAGATAAACAAGAAAGGTTAGCCGAGACATGTGTACAACTGAAAATGAAAAATAAAAAGGCAAAAAACAAAAGATAACTTTGAATGTCGAGTGAGAGAGATATATCAGTGTATCGGGATGTTGATCATCTCTGCTGGTACCAGGAGTGGGGGGGGTGCATTAAGAACTTGCTGTGCATGTCAGGTTTGAGTTTCTTTGGGGACTAAAACTCTTCATGGATCATCTCTTCTCTGTAAGCTTGACATTTTAGGAGCAGATGTAAATGGTATTTAATGGGGTGTTTTGAGAGATGAAGAACAAGGAAAGAAACATATTTGGGTCTGGATGATGAAAGAATGAAAAGAAAAAAAAGATGAAAGTTCAGGTGCAAAAACAATAACATGGGAGTTTAGTAGAAACTATTCTATGGGAGCCTGTGAGGGCTAATTTTTGAGAGATTAAATGATGGGAGGCTAAGGTACTGAAAGTGATAAGATTAATGAAGTGATGATAATTTGTGAAAGTATAGTGGGGGAAAAAAAAGGATATTTTTGAGATTCTAATAGGGTGTTTAGAGGAGTTGCACTTTGGGTAATTGTGCTTTTGTTGTTTTGCAGGATGCCCAACATAAAGTGACTACTTTTTATTGTTGTCATATCAGGAGCAGTGGAAGTCAGTTGGAATACGATATTGAAAAACTCCAGTGAAGTAATAATTATCTGTTTCAAATGGTTAATGACATTTATAATAAACTTAAGACTGTATAGTCTGTTGTTAAAGAGTTTGGGTGCAGAGATATTGGTAAGCAGGTATTAAAGGAGGAAAATGTAGCTAAAGGATTCTTGGGGCCCAATAAGGAAGAACACTTGAATTTCTTCTATTCCTGTAGATGGTAGAATATTGGAAACATAGTGAAGAGAAAATATATGAGGTTACCTGAAAGGGTTGAAATTGTTACAAAATAGAGAAAAAAAAAATAGTATGGCTCACAGTGGAAAATATGCTTAGTCCTCTTTTTGGAGCCATGATAGAGATTTTGAAAGGGTACTGAGAGAAATTGATAACCTTAGAGAAGGAGCAAAATATCTTGGCGCAAGTGGTGAAATCTTAATGTTACAAGAATTGATCTTC
Source organism: Acanthosepion esculentum (assembly GCA_964036315.1). Lineage (NCBI taxonomy): Eukaryota > Metazoa > Mollusca > Cephalopoda > Sepiida > Sepiidae > Acanthosepion > Acanthosepion esculentum. The sequence goes on from OZ038481.1 coordinate 2,224,681, forward strand.
GGAGTTGGTGGATCTTATCATTTATCAATGTTTTGGGGTTATTGAACATTGAAAGCTTCTTTTTATTAGTATTTTTAAAAATAATACTTGAGTATTCAAGCATCTACCTGGCAGGTGGTAGAACTGATTTAACCAAGACCAGGCTGTGTTTTAACTGTCTACTGAAAGGTGTTCAGATCATAGGAGGGGAACTGAGAAATGTAACTCAGGCTATAAAGGCTGACTTGTTGGCGTTATGAGGTTTGGTAAAACAATATCTTCAATTGTCAATAATCATGGATTGGCTGTGTCAGACATCCACAGTTGTTATTGTTTGAGATATGTTACAATGCAATTTGATACTCTGTCAATGGGGGCATCATCAGTGACAATACTTCTACTTTTTACCTTTTCTCTCTGCAGGAGATAAGAATATCTTCTTCAATCTACCTCTCTAACCGTTTCTCAAATTCCCCCCCCCCCCTCCAATCGTCAGAGAACGTTCATAACTGTTCCCTTTATTCTACAACTTCTTCTCTCTGGAGATGGTTTCAACAATTTCACGGTTCTCACTCTTTGTTTCTTTCTTTCTTAACCCTCACGGACCCTGCTGACTGATCACATTAGCAATTTGATTTTACAAATATGTTTACTTGGGGTTTCAATCACACCCAACACATTAACTAGTTCTCCACAATTCGTCAATTGACGACTTTTATTCTCTGTTCATCTATCACTCTCTGGCTGTTCAACAGCTTTAAAATAATCAGTCCTGCAACCCGTATAAAAAGTGTCTTCTCATTCTCTTCTCCCCTATCACAGATTCCACCATTGGCAATGAATATAAGAGAACCTTTTCTTGGCTAAAAGGTTAGCTACCAGCATAGTAGAACCCTTCCCCCCCAAACTATGCTATTCATGATTTCTTCCCTAACTACAGTAATATGTCTTACCTGGTTACATTGGCAGCAGATCAAGTCATACTTGAAATCTTTGCAGTCCTTACTTCTATGTGGGTGCCATGCACATCTAAAATGCTTCTCCTTGAGTTTTTGCACTTGTCTTCCTGTCAGGTGTTGTCCAAATTTTGTCATTTTATTTTGCTAGATACCCTTTGTAGCCACCGTCCAATAACACCTCAGCTCTATCCACCAAATCTCCTAGAGATGCAATTCAAACATCCAGCAACTGCTGCAGTCCTACTAAAATGTGATCAGGGAAACCAGTAATAAATATGAACTGAACACATACTCTTTCCAACCCCTCTCCAGTCAATCCAGCCAATCTCCAAATCACATTAGCATCTTTTTGTAATGCCCATTTGTAGAAGAAACCTTGTAAATCAGATACAATAATAGTAATGCCTTTGAACAATACTCGGTCAGGTGCCGCTAATTCCCACATATATATTTTTCCTTTACCCATCATGTGATCTAATTATTTCAAGATGAAGTCGACTTTGATTGCTCTCTGGTGATCCGTGTTCAAACCCAAGTGTCGGCGGAAGTGGCACTTTATTCCTATATGACACCTCTCCTTTGAGATGACTTCTTCTGAAGTCTGAATTTCTTCAGCTTCAGTTCAATATTTAGAAACTCTCTTGCTACTATTTTTTTCTCACCATAAAACCTTGGTTCAACAATTTCTGATGGTGTGGCTACATCAAACGTGTCATACAAAATTTCCATAGATACTTCTTTTTGGAGACTTTTTTAAATCAGTGAATCTGCAAGGTATCGTTAATGTTCTCACCTTTGCCCCTGTACCATGTATGTCATTTTGCCAATCCATTTTTTTTTAATGCCATCTTCCCAGAAAACTTTTCCATGTTGATACATTTTAAAAAATACCTTATCTCCAGGTTTGAAGTATTTACTTATATTGTTATTTCTTGACGTTCTCGTCTTACATTCTAGTAATAGTTTATTAAAAACGGACTTAATCTTCTTGGCGAACATAAACTCTGCAGGTGACATTCCCGACACAGTGTTTGGGTTTGGTGTTATTCTGAAAACACTCAGAAATTGTAGCATTACTTCATCTGACTCCTCTCCATCCGACTTTTTTAGTATCCTTTCAAACATATCAACAAACCGTTCTGCTTGTGTGTTTGATCTTGGGTGATAAGGTGGAGTTGTAATATGTTCTACTGCTAATGATTTACAAGAAACCTTAAATTCACTACACATGAATTGTGTCCCATTGCCTGAAACAATAGAGTCAGGAACACTGAACCTTGTAAAAATCTTGTGTAGGACATTTATTGTTACTGTGGTTGTCGGTTTTCTACATTTTAATATTTCTGCCTGCTTAGTGTAACTATCAACTACCACTAGATAGTATGCTTTGTTTAACGGTCTTGCGATATCTATGTGTGTTCGGGACCATGGTTGAATTTTGATAGGTGGTGACTTTGCTGCCAGAGCACAGCCTCTGCATGATTTCACTAAATTTTCGATATCTTGATCCATTTTTGGTCAATAAGTATAACACCTCATTAAGGATTTCATTCTAGAAATTCCTGGATGTCCTATGTGAAATTCCTTTTGCATACATCTTTGCAACAATGCTGGTATCACAATTCTTTCTGTGTATATAAGTACATTATTACATAATGAAAATGCATTATTTCTAGTGATATTTTTTCCTTTAAATCTTAATTACTTCTTCATTTTCATTATAAAGTCGTCTTTTTCTGACTTAATTCTTATTTCCTCCAATGTTATGGGCAGTTCTCTTACAGTATTATATAATACATTATTAATTTCATTTTTGGCCCTTATCACTGCAATTACTGTGTCTTCAAGCGGGTTGCAGAATTTTGGTATTAGTCTAGATAATCTGTATGCATGACTTAATTTTTTGGATGGTAGAAAATCTATTTTATAATTATAGTTTAATAGGATAGTTCCCCAGCATTGCAGTCTATTTGCTGTATGTGGGAACACCCTTTTTTGATCCATATATGGACAATAATGGACGATGGTCTGTCTGTAGTATGAATTCTCTACCATGTATGAATTTATGAAACTTTGTCATATCAAATATGATGCACATGCTTGCTTTTTCTAACTGGTTGTAGCTTTTTTCAATTGCAATTAATGACCTTGAAGCATAACCTATTGGTTTATTTTTTCCGTCCTTATATTTGTGTAGTGTCACCGCTCCAATACTCGAATCACTTGCATCTGATAAAACCACAATCTTTAATTTAGGCTCAAAATAAGATAGTGACATATCCGATGTTAAGACTTTCATGATCTCTTCGAAAGCACTTTGACATTTATTCCATTCCGCATCTTTCTTCAGCTGGTTATTCAAAGGTGCTTTTAATTTGTGCATATTAGGTATGTATGTATGATAGTAATTAACAAACCCTAAAAATGCTTGTAACTTTGTTACATTTGTTGGAGTGGGTATGTATCGCGCTTGCCCTTGAAGGATCCAGTTGTTTACCGTTTTCATCAGTAATTTGTCCTAGATATTTAAGCGTAGACATAAACAATTCTCATTTTCCTTCACTGATCTTAAAACCATATTCTTTAATTCTCTCAAATACTTTTTTTTTCTTTTTACATCTTCTGTATTTTGCTTTTGGGTCTTACATCATCTAAATATACTTGTGCAGAATCCAAACCAGCAAAGCGCATCGCATCCATAATCTGTTAGAATATGCTTGCTGCTACCTTTTATACCAAAAGGAAGTTGGTTAAATTTGTATAATCCTCTATGGGTGCTAACTGTTAATAATTTTGAGTACTCCTCATCTACTAGTACTTGTAGGTAAGCGTCTGACAGGTCCAATTTAGAGAAAAATTTATCACCATTTAATTTGGCAAAAATTTCCCCTGGACTTCGTAACGGGTAGTTATATTGTTTTAGACTTTCGTTTAACCCGTTGAAAAATCAGCACAAACACGGATTTTATTATTTCTTTTTTTAACATAAGCTGTTGTTGATGCCCATTTGGAATCGTCTATTTTTGATATCACACCTAATTTTTCTAGTCTAATTCCTTATTAATTGGTTCTAAAGCTGCAAAAGGCACACTCTTTTTTGGCTTAAATGTCAGTGTTACATTCTCTTTTAATTCAAATTTAGTTTTAGTTTTTGTGCATGTCCTTAGAACTTCTGAGAAAACTTTGGAAAACTCTTTTTCAATTCATTCTTTAATTTTTAAGTTACCGTATTAGCACGAAAGGTAACAATATTTATTTTATTGCAAAAAGAGTTAACTGGAAGGTTCCAAAAATCAAATAATGCAATCCAGTCTGTTCCAAATAAATTAGCAGTATTCTTTAATACAAACATCACCACTTTCTTGGTTTTTCAACAAAAGAAATGTTACAGGTGAAGTCACCCCAAAAGTTTAATCTCTTTCCTGAAACTCCGTGTGCAACTTTATTAGAAGTCAATAAACTGAGTTTAACCATTTTTCTCTTTCTTTTGTTCATTTATGATAATCATGTCAGATCCTATATTCAGTTGTAATTTTATTTTTACATTATTAATTTCCACAAAAACAAATTTCTTTTTTTCAGATGTTTCTAATTCAGTTAGACACCTTTGAAGTCTTGTTAATTTTCCTTTTATGCTTCTTATCTTTACTCCATGTATTTATCATGTTCACACACATTTTATTTTACCTCCAATTTTTGTATCTGCAACAAGTACTTTTGTGTCCTACCCTCCCACATTTGTAGCATTTTTTGTTCTTGAAAAAACAATTACTTTTGAAACGCTTACCTCCACAGCCGTGGCATGTACTAGGTATTGAGAGGGAGGAGTTTATTGTCTTCCTTACTGTTCTGTTAGGAGTACAAAAACGTCTACAGTCTTTTTTCTTAGATGTTCTGACGTGGTATTGATTTTTAGATTTACAACACGTTGACACTCTTCCGCTATTTTCTGGAGAGTTAATTTAGAATCCATTTCTAATTTAGCAAGTATCCTGGATCTTATTTCTGTGTCCTTATTAGAATTTAAACCCTGTATGAATATCAGGCATTTAAATAAACCTGAAGTCAATTCATTTAACTTGAACTTCTCACCTTCTCGATTCACGACTCCTGCATAAGTGACAAAATCTTCATCATTGCACTTTACTAAGACATTGTCATCGTGTATTAAATAATGAGCTCCTATCACCAAAAATGTTTGATAGTATTAGAATAGTTTCATCAAAATTTATCTCCCCTGGTTTTTTGGCAAAATATATTTCACATATTTTTCATGTTCAGTAGGCGATAATTTCCTTGATAATAAACAAACTTTCTTTTCATCATTCCAATGTGAACAATCCCTTTTGAAGATCGCTTCGTATCTTCTATAATAAGCTGAAAAAGTTAATCCTTCATCTGGATTGTATACAAATTTGCTGATTGAATTAGCAACAGCATCTGGAGTGAATGAATCTGAAGTCTTTTCTTCCATAGTTTTAGTAAGTAATTCAAAAAACTTCTGTTGTAATTATTGTTCATGTTGTTGCTTTTGTTGCTGCAATTGTTGTTGTTCTTGTAGTTTTTGTTGCTTTAATTGTTGTTGTTTTTGTTGTTGCACCAACATATGAATCCTGATAGCTTTTAGTTTTTTCATTTTGCTGTATTCCACTGAATATTTTGTAGATTAATTTTGAATAACTTTTCCTGGTTATTTCTCTGTAGTCCTGCAAATCTGACGTCTCTTTGGTGAATTGGTAAATATTACTAAATATCTTATTACAACATGTAGGATACGTATATTTCCTCATGTAAGTTCAATGAATACTTTGGTGTTACAAAGAGTTTTTTTCGTCTCTCAGTCAACTACACCCCACACATTAATAATCAGGGGATTGTGGTCTGGGGAGTTAGGTAGCCAGATGTAAGGGGTGATGTGGTCGCAGAAATTGTCTAACAGCCATGACTGGGTTCTCCTGCTTGTCTGACATGGTACAGAGTCCTGTTGCCAGATATATTGTCTTCCAACAGCCATCCTCTTGACTCAGCACTACTTCCTCAAGGCACTTGATGTAGTCCTCTGTGATGAGACTGAGTTCCTGTGGGAAGATGAACGAAAACATAACATCACCATCACTAGAGATCACTCTAAAAACCTTTGTAATCACCATTAGATTCATCCAACTCTTTCAGAATCCTCTGCACTGTCCTCAGATTGACACCCAAACACTCTGAAATGTTCGTATTGGAGCTTCTGGCACAAATGCCAAGCATAGCGTTTCCAAATTTCTGGTGGAATGAATTATGTCATGTTGCTCTTTTTCTAACAGATGGTGCCCAACTGACCCTACTATGCTGTGCAGTTGACAAAAACAAACAACATGCATTTAAAACACAAAATTAAAAATATAAAAGTGGTGACAATTTACCCCTTATACTCTGTATATCTCCTGCAATTTGGCTACAAATCTTGCTGTTTTCTTCACCACTGAATGGTTTTGTTATCTCACTAGTAACCCCAGCTTTACCATATTATAGCACCTATAAGCCAAAATAGCTTGTATTTAAATAGGAAAAGAAAACAAATTTTATGTATATCCACATTTTTCCACCATTCAACAAGTGCAAGCAGAGATTAAGCAAAAATGGAAATTTTAAAACTAAACACCAAACATTTTTGTGGGCATTGAAGCAGTCATTTTACACATTTATCTCGTCTTTATTTCAGACTGTCCACATCTGTTTGTCTTTATTTATATCTACAGAGGAATGTAAGAAACCAAATTAGAAAAAGAAATTGCATTCTTCTTTGTTTTAAGATAGAAATTCCTAGAATAGCAGATTTGTTATTTGTTCATTATGTCACCTGAAACATTGACCATGTTTATTTAGATTTAGGATAGAAAATGACCAGAGTTTATTTGTGACATTATTTGGAATATTTATATATATCTATATCATTAGCAATCAGATATGTTAGATAATATCAGATAAGGATTCATTTTTGTGTTTTATCACCAATTCCACTTGTGCCATCTCATGTTAAGGCAGAAAATAAGATGGTGACAGGTTAAAACTTAAAAATGATAATCATTTATTCTGTAATTTTGTGATTTATTCCAAGAGTTGTAAAAATTGTTATTTTTGTTTTTACAGTGTTTCACCCAGTTCATTCTCTGGCCACCTTAAGGTGTACAAGGTTTTTTTAAATTTTTTTTTTTATCTGCTTTCACATAGAAACTGGTAAAAAGAAAATTTCTGAACTCTAACTGAAAAACCCAATTTAACTTCCTCACTCAGTAAAATGTTTATGCAATTTAAAATCGAACCCTTTATTCAATCTACATGAATAAATTGTTTTCATTTTCATTCAGTTGATTTAAAAAAAAACAACAAACAAACCTTGTGATGCTGTTTCTTCCTGTTTCACTGACTGGAACAGGGATTGAAATCATGAACATCATTTAAAGTTCAAGGCTTCTATTGTCTCAGAAGAAATAATTGGATCATGTAATTCTAGAATTTGGAACCTAATATCTGTTCTTTCCTGATCAATAGAAAAATAGGTAGAATAATGAGAATTTTGCAAATCAGAAATTCAGACCCAAACAAGTCCAGTTTCATTCAATACAGCCATCTTTTGGTTTTGTGTTTTTCTAATGGGGTTTCTTTTTCTTACATTCAATTTTGTTGATATTTGCCATTAAGTTAAACTGGATGAGTTTGCATTTGATTTCATTTGTTTATTTTGATTATGATTGTATTTATACTTGTAAAATCTACATGGCCCATAAACCAGATTTCTGCTATCTTTCAAATTTAACAATAGACAAATTAAGTGTGTGTGTGTATATGCGTGATGGAGTAGCAAGCATTTCTTAGAAACTAGAAAACACATTATATTGAGTTTATTATTGACACCATCCAATTTGCAATACAATCAAATTTAGGAGTGGGAGAAGCTTCTCCCCCGCACTTGTTAAATTCTCTTTCCTGGGAAGTTTTTTAACTTTTCCCTTCTGTCTCTTTATTGCATATAATTATCTCAGCAAGTCTTTGTTGCTAGATTGCAGTAAAGCTGACTAAAGCACAGTGTGCCCATATATTTCTGCTAGTAATTTTGGCTACACTCTCCCCACAACATTACCCTGATCAACCCTCCCTCTGCAAGTCTTGTCTGATAAACCTTTTCATGTTAGCATTGGATAAAGACAAACTCCATTTACCAGTTTGTAAATAGAAATAAAAAGTTGCTTGCAAGTTGAGAAACTGAAATTTCATGGTGAGTTTGGTATAAAAAGAAAAAAGTGGTTAAATGATTTGCACTTTTATCCTGAAATTATTGACCGGTCGATAAGACAGTCTTTTAGGAATAACTCCTCTTTTCTCATGGGATTCAAACAGAATAAAACCTGTACTCTATCCTCTAAGTTGCATTCTATAAGACCTCAACATTAAAAAAAAAAGAAAAAAAAAGAAAAGATTATTGAAAATTCTCTTGTTAGGTTTTTGGGTGGAGATAAATAAATTCTTTTGGATTAAAGGATGAGGCAGGGAAAAGAAATTGAAGACTACTTTCTCAGTATTTGTATAGACTTTTCTTTTTGATGTACATTTATTTGCATATCTCACAAGCTGTGTCTAGTAAAAACTTTGTTTGCAGCTGAGTTTTTTCTTCTCTCTCCAATACAAGTATACATTAGATAAGAAGTACAAGTTTTGTGAAAAAAGAGAGTAAGATTAAAGACCGTGATGTCTGGGACCTTGACAATATGGTAATAGGTTTGTTTTGAGAAATTTTTCAAAAGTTAAAATAAATTGAAAAATGAAACTAACCAAAATTTGTTTCTCCCAATATGAATCAAGGAAAAATGTTCCTTATAAGAAAAAGTGACATAAATTGAAAAGACCAGCTGATAAATTGCAATGAATTTATTAAGAAGCAATCAAAAGACAACAGTGAATGCAAAACAAATATGGCTGTCAATTACATAAGTAATAATTTATACAATAAATATTTATTTCTATAAATTAATGTGGTGAATGCCAGACGTAAAAAGCAAGTGTAATATGACACAATAGAGCAACAAATTGTGCTTTTCTAAAAAAATTGATGAATTTTGACTCATTAATAAGTTTCAGATTCTAAAATTTAGTCTTGATGGCATTCTGGGTTCCTTAACATTAATCCTATGGCAATTTGTTATACATTCTTCTGTATTGTTCAGTTAGTCGATGTTGACTTATGAGGATCATGGTTGATAAGACTGCAGACTTGATACTTTTATAAATGATCTAATATCTAATAACATTCATCAGTGGTTACTTGAGAATGAATCACTTACAATTGCCTTTGATCAAAGCAAGAGACTGTGAAAAAGAATTATGAATCGTGTTGCATTGCAGATTACACTGAGTGCAGCAGCTTCTACTACTGATAATGCTGAAACATCTGCTAATAAGTGACAAATCATCTGAAAACTAAACTTTATTTGCCATCTCTCTAAAGGAAAGAAAACTTACTTCTGTTGGAATGATAGGCATGTTTGCTAGATCTGTCCAATACCAGCAACTACATCTCATAGATGTGAGAAAAAGGTCCAATTTACAAAAGTATTATTAAAAAAAGAATGGAACATCAGTAATTTGATCTCTAACTCTTGCTGTGATGACTACAGTAATCTTTACCTGGTGCTTAGCACCTGGATTAAACATGAAGAGAATCAGAATGTATTTATAGATCCCCCTGAAATACTGTATCAATTGTATCAACTTGATTGATGGAGACTTCTGACTATTGTTTTGTTGACAGTAGGGCTGAGGTCATACCAATATCCAGAATGTGCCACTGTCTGATTAACATGTTGACATCATAATATGCACATAAGGCATTATTAACAATTTGAAAATCAGGAAAACAAAAAGGCCTTTGTCACTGGTCAAGAATTTATTGACACATACTGGAACTCACTTTAGAAATATTTTTTTTCAAATACATAAGTTTCTTGGAGTCAACATAAAGTAAAATATAAAAAAATAACTTTTTTATGAAAACGAAAATATAAAAGAATTGGTATCAATCAGAATTGTATCAAATACTGGAATATTTTTAATACTGATGAAGTGTTTCTGGTTACACAGAAACGTTTTTTGCTAATTTTCTTGATTATTTTCTCATTTGGTTATCACATCATACAATTTTTCTTTTTAAACTTGTTTTGAATCTATTAATGTTGTTCAAACTTTTATACAAGTTATAACAGGACAAAATCATTTAGGACAATTTTTATAGTTGTCTTATGAACTTATATTTGGCATTTAAGAGTCTATTAACGTTACCCTCCCTCCCTCTTTTTTTTTTTTTTTTTCAAAATATATCTGTATAAATTTAAATAGGCATTATACTCTTTTAGGGAAATGTTATCAAAACAGTTTTTTTTTGCTCATTTAAAATTTATTTTGTATTTTCTACTTTTCATTAAACTTTGATTTGAAAAAGAAAATGATTTCCCATTAAAAGTTTAAGGCTGACATTATTGTTCATCTTCAGTTTCTCTTTCAAAGGAAATCTACCAATGTCATGCTGGTAATGACGTCTAAATTTAAAGAAACAAAAATAATTAAAATTTTTTTCTATGACCTATGACTTTCGGCCTTCTAGTATGCATGAGGTTGTTAGAAATGATTGTTATTATCGAAACTTGAGCAGAGGGTGTTTCCCATTACTTAACCAATATAAACTTTCAGAAGGTGTGTGCTTTCTTTTATGCTTCTGACCTCTCTTTTTACATTTTGAATGTTGTAAAATCTCTAATCATGATCTAGACAGTGACCTACAGGATTCCATTTCTTTATACTTGTTTTCATGTGGGGTATAAAATAAAAATTCTCTCTGCATCAATATAATTAACTAACCAATTAATATTTATATGTTATACATTTGAAGGGAAATTGAAAAGGGAGGTAACTCATAAAGTCCTGTATTTAAAATCCATGACAATGGTGGTATCTAGTTATCTTACAAATTTATAACTGTAAAAAAAAACTTATTTCTGTGATTCACAGGTGTTTATTTTCAACACTTTGTCAACTGCTTGGTGATGGACATTGGTTTTGAGGTTCCTTGATATCTGTGTGGTTTGTCAATATTTACTTATAAAGCGCTTTAATATACATGAATCTTTTATGAAGCTAAGAAAATATAAGAGAGCATAAAACAATGATTTTTTTTTCCTTAGGTGTCATTAGGAGTGTTTAGCTTTTATTAATTTCATCCAAAAACATTACTTTTGATTGAATTCTGATAGCTGTCATATAAGCATGCATTTTTGTAAATTTTTGTCAAAATTGGCCTATTTTTGAAAGTGACATTTTTGGCATATCATTTGTTTTTTTTTCATAAGAAAGTTAAAAATTGGATTCAAATGAGATTCAATTTTTTCTTAGAACACTGTTCCAAAATTGGGTTGACAAATTGAAATTGATAAATGATCCGATTAAGACACTACTTAAGAATAATCAAACACACTCCAAATATCAAGCATGGAAAATTATTTGTACCAGATTGGTTATGTTAGTCATTTTGATGTGTAACTTCCACATACATAACCCCCCCCCCCCAAAAAAAAATCATCAAAAAACAAACCTATACAGACAGCCATTTAATACAAAAAGTTGATACTTTGTATGGTGGGATTGGAAGCTTGGTCTGATCTTCTGGAGAAGCAAACTTCATTTAAATGACTATTGCCCCACATGAAGATAACATTTGAAGAAAAGTATCTGAAATTGGTTAAAAGGGAGACACAAACACACACAGTGTATATAATATTCAATCTGGATAATGTTAGACTGGACATTTCTTTATTGACCAGGCAAAAATTGTTGCAGCTTGGAAAAATTTAACTTCTATATCATATTCACCAAATATTGTCACTTTAAGTTACCATTTATTCCAGTTTTTACAGAAGTCTTTTAAAAAAATTTTCAATGCCTTGGGAAACTTCAAAAGCATCTAGAACCATTCTTTACTTAGTTGTGGAAGGATGGAAGAATGAAATTTAAAAAAAAAATGGCTGAAGATAATGGGATGAAACAGTAAATATGTTATCTGTTAATATGAAAAAAAAAAAAATCTTATGGATTATACACCTGAACAATGCTGTAAAAATGGATCAGCTAAATCATTATGGTACTTGCAACAACAAAGAGTTCTATTATTCAAAGAAATCTTTGAATATTATTTTTTAATTTTGAAACATTTTTGTAAATTGTGAATTCCAATGCTTATGCCTTCATGACAATTGTTGGTGTCTTGTTATTTGATAGGATTGGCAATTTCAAGACTTTGGAGATTTTGGTTCAATACAACAACCTTTTTTATAAGCAATTTTTATGTGCTAACTTTAAAAAAATATTTACATTTTGTAAAAATTTGCTTATATTATTTCATTGTTGAAACTGGTTTGATCTGGTGCTTGTTTTTTTCACATATCTGCTTATGTGGGTGGGACTTTTTAAAAATATACCCTTCCCAGGTGCATTCCAGCAAAACTATCAGGACCAGTAAAGTTTTCAATTCTGTATGTTTGCAATGTAGAAATAGAATAGAGAGACAAAGTGAAATCACATTTTCTGTTTTTAAAAGAAGTTTATCCATTTATGAAATTATATTTTCCTCAGGGCTGATCTCTAACATGAAGTAGAATTTGAATGCCTTGGAATGTCTTTCTTTTTATCTCCGCACGGGGATCATTTGTAGCAAATCTAGCATAGAAGAAAAAGAAATTAAACATCGAATAAGTTGCACTTGAGGTAATTTTGCCCAACGCCACAAATTGCTAAAAAAAAAACTAAAACTTGAGCCACATTCTTAAATCGCCTTTTGTTGGATCAAGACTTTCATCTGGATGTCATACATGGCACTAAACCCATTTAGAAATATCTAAATAGTCAGCTGTATATAACGACTTCATCAGTGGTTAAGAATGGCTTTGAGTGAGTGAAGCTTGGGGGTTGTCTTGGCAAAGACCATCTGTCTTTGAACATTGTGGATTGGCATTACAAAATCACAAAGAACTGTACCAAATAACAGAAACGACATCACTTGAAGACTACCAACAACAGCACCAACTAAAATGGATAGCAAATGTAAGTCAGGAAAAAATAAGGACATAATCAAGATGCTGATATTCCTCACTACTTCAAACAAAAGGTTAGAAAAGAAACCCTTGTCAATACTGGAAAGAGCAATACTGGCTCGCAACAGACATGGGATTTCTTTGCATACCTCACACACTGTTTAGTTCACTCCCTGAGGTATTTTCAAAATCTTCCTGAAAAACAGAATTTGTTATTAAATAAAAAATAATCTGCCTTTTTTCTCTTCTATTGCTGTTACTTTAAGGCTCTGATATTTTGCTTTGACCAAATTGTAAAAAAACAAAAAAGGGGTAACATGACATTCTGGCAAATCGATTTCAACTTTATAAATATGGCTTCTTTGCGATTTATTGTTATTGAAGTTTGTTTTCATTAGAATCATTACTGGATTTGGGGTTGTAACTTGTGATCGTAAAAGGTAGAGTGTATAAGAATTGTTATACACTTTGTAGGCATCTTACTCTATAGTATGTAAATAACAACAGTAGATGGGGTCTGGATTTGAACCCCTGTTGCAAATATAATTTTCTCCATTGTTAAATGTTAAGTTCTATTCCCCAAATCTCTGCTATTAAAACAATAAACATGAAAAAAAAAGAAAGAAAATGAAATCAATTAGTTCTGTTTACATTCCATTTTGAACTGCCAGGTTAGTGATACTTGTTATCACAAACTCCACTGGGAGAAGGAAAACAGCCAATCAAATACAAGTGCAGAGAAAAGTGGTTTTATGCCTTCTGTCCCAACAGCAGCAGAGTCGGACAAAGTGATTATAATCTCAGTTTGAATTAAGTTCAATCACAGCAAACATTATCTTTAGCATAATGTTTAAATGTAATGTGTTTCGTTCTCTAAAAGGACTTCATCAGATTTAGAGGATGAAATGCATTATGTATATTTTTTTTGCTTTGTCATTCAATTTCCTAACATTGTTCTGATATAGATAAATTTATAGATCATATTCTCTCATAATGTTTAAAACAATGAAAAATACCCACATTATTTCAAAAAACTATTTAATACAGATTGTCATATTTGTTAGACAATCAAACATGTCTGCACTGTAACTGATCCTGGTCTTTAAAATCTTTGTGGGTGTTTTCCCATCCATACCACCAACACTAAACAGTGTAATATTTGGGTATACTTTTATTGGAAATTAATTAGTGTTGGTTATATGCTATCAAAATCAGTGAACCTTTTGAAAACTCCAAAATATTTCTCAAAAAAAGAAAAAAAAAAGAAGAAAAATGAACAAAGAAAAAACAACAACAAAATCTAAATTTGAAGGTATTTACAATTTTATTCAATCTGTTGGCCTGGAAGAGTGGCAGAGAAGAGGAAATGCTTGTTGAGTGTATGGTTGCAGTAATGTGATTATTAATATGTCATGTGATCACACTTTATTTCTCTCTTCATAAACCTTGCAGTCTTCTTCTTTTTCTTTTTTTGGAGAGCTGGCACTCTCTTGCTCAATCCATGTCAAGCATTTCACTTGGAGTGTAGAACAGATTTTATTTTCTTTCTTCTTTTTCAACCAGACTAGAGTCCCGTGAATTATTGTTAACCTTGTCATCAGTCAAATTAAATTACCAGTTAAGGTATTAACACACTCTTGTTACTTATATATATAAATAAACTGTCTTTAAAAAATTAACTGAACATATTTTTGCTTTTGATTTGGGCTATATTGCTTGTTACTCAAGCCACCCACCCATGTCTCTGTCATGTTGCTTGAAAAATGAGACATCTTTTAAAATTTATTTTGAGATGACTGTATTATTATTTTAATTTTCCATAAATTATAAAAGGCTGAGTACTGTCAACAATATTAAATAAGAAAGGTTTATAATATGATACATGTTAAAAAAAAAAGAAATCACCAGTATTTTAGAATTTATTTTAATGCAGAAATTGTTTCATGGCAAGAGAAAACTTCTTTCAATTTGTGCCCTCCCCCATTGATAACTCTTGTGACATCACTTTTTTAAACATTTTGAAATGTATTGTTTCAGGCCATCATTTTGATAAGTTTTTTGAAATGATCTAAAGACAGTCTTTATCAAAATGCACTCATTAAATCGTTCATCATTAAATAATCGCTCTCTCCTTTCAAGACAGTTGTTCTCACTACCAATTTGGCAAGAGTTAGATTTGAATATGTCATGGACACTCGACTTGGTATGAACAGGTCTTTTCCAAACAAAAACCAATATATTGTTCATCTGAGGGATTTATATGTTGACTGTGAATGCTGGGATTGATTTTTTATTCTGACCAACTTGAGGAGATGTTGATATCTTCTGCTGCCCTTGTGTTTATTGTGGGCTTTATGTCGCAAGTTTTTGGCCTTTTCTTTCCCTATATCTGAGGGGTCATTGCTGCTATAATAGGATTCAAGTTTCATTGCGTCTACTTGAGGGCATTTGGAATCTGGAAAACAAAAAAAATATAAAAATAAAATACTTAATGTTTCTGCTGTAGCAATTTGTGTTGAAATTTTCAGTGAAAACTCTGCACTTTAAAGTCACCATCTGCATTTGTGATATTCTCCTTATATATTTATTTTTTAATGTATTTTTTTTTATGACATAACCTTTGGCTAATATATTTTTGGCCTTCTCTCATTGTTTTGTCTAGTCATCTCCAGTTTTTGATGCTTTACATCCGTGGAATGTTTGAATGGGAGACATTAAGAGCAACATATATTTACTTTGGACAATACTCAAAGTTTCCACCTTTTAGAAGCTGAAAGAATGCATTGGCAGAATTGCTGTGTTCAAAAATATACTACATCCAAATGATTTTTGGATTAATGACAATACTTTACTTCAGACTATAATTGTTAAATATATATATTGGCACAAAACAACAACTGGATGTCTGTTATGTGATCTCAAAACAACCTTAATTTCTTAATACTATTCAAACATATTTTAGCATATATGGAGGTTTGAAAAGTTTATTTTAAACTGCTAACTTATGGAAGCTTCTCTCAGATGATTTATACTTAAGAGAAGAAAAACATTCTTATCAATGCTGCTTCTTTTACATTTAAGAATTTCTTTTACATGTGTAATGCTACTGACTCTTTTTTTTTTTTTACCTGGTTTCATATTATTATCTTTCCTCTTTACATTTAAACTATTACTACATGTTACTCAGTTATTGCAAAAATGTCCCTTTTCTGTCCACAGAAAGCATTTTATTTAAAAATGTTACTTTGATTTTGAAGCCACAGTTAAAAATCACTTAGAAACAGGTATTTTCAGTCACTAAACTGTAGATGGTGATTGTGAATCTATAGTGAAGAACAGTTCTAGCACATCAGGATTTTGAGAATATGTGTATGTTAACATATTTCTGTTGAAGGTAAAATCTTTTAGTAAAATATGAGTTACGACTTGAACTGGTGGCATGAGATTTCCTTTTGGTATTCACTGTGGTATATATTAATTAGACCCACAGATATATAAATTTGAGACAAAAATATGGGAGTTGAAAAACAGAAAATAAATAATGTGAGTGTGTATTTGTGCAAGGATCCTTGCACCAAAACCTACAGTCAGTTGCATAATAGAGAGAAGCCGAAAGCATTGGCTGGCTGAAGGGTAATTTTATCTCTTTCATCATAGAGCTGAGTTTTGTTGACTGACCTAAATGATTACTTACTATCTCCCCCCTAACTATATGTGATGGAGAAGAAGAGACCCTGTTTTCTAGCAATTGTCACATCATGTGTGTGTTAACTGACAAAAAGAATGGAATGTCCAATTGTTATCAACTTGGGAAAAAGCCAAATACATTTTTAGCTTTTAGTTGATATTTATGAGATTCATTTTTGTCTATGTGGAGGTGAGGTAGAGTAGGTGGAGTGTGCACTTGTGGTGGTGGTGGTGGTGGTAGTAATTAGGATAATTAACAAAACAATGTGAACTGGCTTATGGGAAGGACACTTTTTGGTAACAAAAAGACTACATCCCCACTTCCCCATCTATAGATTTTACAAGTATACAAATGTTTTATTAGGAAGAAATGCTTCTCTTCTTTGTTTTAGATTAAAAAAAAAAAATTGCTTTGTGGAACAGATGTTTGTTTTGTTTTAGAATCAACAATTTTATTTGTTTAGACAAGACATGTCATACTCCCCATGCTGGCCTTTTTTAATAAGTTTTCTGTGGGATTGAAGGGGAAAAAGATCTCTGCCCACCCCCAATACTATCTACCACTGACTGTGTGTGTGTGTGTGAATTAATGAATGGAAAGATCAAAATGTCTGTAACCTAACATAGTTATTAATAACTGAATTTTAATCTGATATCCACACACACTTGTGCTAAGCCTCTTGCTACTCTATTGTTATTTTCATGAAGTTTTTCAAACTGCATGTCTGACTGTTTACAGTTTCAACCTTCACAATGAAGACTCGGCATGCCAGGCATATTGTCTTCATTCCCTTTGTATTCCATTGATGAGATATAAAGTCCACTTGAACAGTTTCTTCCCACTTTGTGAAACTGAGTCCCAGGAAGATGCTCCTCTAATCATGACAATCTTAACCTGTCCAAGTCGAGGGTTAACTGTTATTCTTCCCACATGTCCCCAGAAACTGTACCTTTTACTTCTTGCTCTGTAACCCTCTACCTTGAGTGGCTTTTGGGCTTTGTACAGGGTGAACATTTTTGTAAAAGAAACAAACACAAATAAAATTCAAAAGTTATACTTATAAACATCTAAAACAATTAAATTGTTCAAATGTTTTGTAAATTTTGATGATATTCATTTTTACGTTTATTTATTTTAAATCTATTTGGTCATTTTTACTGGCATATTTTTACGATAGGCTAAAGAATAAAAATGACTAACAATGACTCCATTGTCAAGTCTTCAATATTTTTATTGTACCACTTATTAATTTCTGTTCCATGGTTGATTTAGTTAGGTGGATATGTATATATCTTTCCATAAAAAGATTTTACAAAAATCCATTTTTTTTTTATTCTGCAAAACCCCAATTACTGCCTCTCTTCCCTACTCCACAAGATAAC
Source organism: Acanthosepion esculentum (assembly GCA_964036315.1). Classification (NCBI taxonomy): domain Eukaryota; kingdom Metazoa; phylum Mollusca; class Cephalopoda; order Sepiida; family Sepiidae; genus Acanthosepion; species Acanthosepion esculentum. The sequence continues at coordinate 2,242,808 of OZ038481.1, forward strand.
CCCCCCCCCCCAGATATTTTGGCTGACTATACATGTGGCTCTTTCATGTTTTTTGTTTGTCAAGTATGGCAGCATTGCCTGCAGGTAGATTTATGATAATGAAACTCATCAAACAGGCTCTCGTGTCAGTCAGTTCTTAGTCTGATCTAAACATATGAGAAACATTGCAGATCATAAATCAGAAGGTCTTTGCTAGAGGCTAACACGATAATATCAAAAAGTGAATAAAGAGAGAGACGGATTTGTGTCAGTTGCTTGATAGATGAGCTAAAACTAAAGACCAGGTGTTGATAAAAGTCAATGTTTAAACCATTTCTGTTAGTTTTTTTGTGTCTAAATATGTGAAAACATGGAGTAGAAAACAAAGTAGGAACAGTCAAACACAATCCTTGTGCAAAATGTTTGATGCTGCATGGTGCCTATAGATGTCAATGTACCAAAGTTGGTATTCTTTATGCCTTGTAGATAGTAACTACAGGAAAACGTTTTTACTTCCCCAAACCATAAATGGCTATAAAATGACAGTTTTCATTATAGTAATCATTTGTGAAATATGCCTTGAATATTATCATCATTAGCAGCAGTCCTTCCCAACTCCTTTCATTACAACTGCGACTGTTCTATTCTCTGCGATGCCTTACCAACAAACTCCCCTATTTCATTACTCTATCATCTATCTGGTATTTTCCTAATGTGTTTCCTAATACTTAAGAACCAATCAAGCAACCTTTTGCTCCCTCTGTTATCTTCTCTTTTGCTATGTGTCTTGCCTACTTCAATTTTATTATTTACATTGTTTGAACGGTTGTCATTGTCGTCGTTGCCATATTCACAATGTTTCAGCTGTTGTATGCTCCAGCCTTCTTCAGGTGATTGGAATTTTGAACTGAACCCATTATTTCATCCCTCGGGGTAGATTGTTCTAATTCCAGATGCTATGCCTCTTCTGGATGTCTCAGTTATCTCCAAGTTTTTGTTCACCACTGCAGTAGCCAGGTATTGAACTGACAACTTTTTGGGTCAAGTACACTTTTATCCACTGGGCCATGTGTTCTTTTTATTGTTTAATCATGTCTATATCTTTGATCTTTCTCAGTTCTCTGACCCATGTTGACTTCTTTCTCTAGAATTGTCCTTTTTGTTAATTTTTATGTATGGCATTATACATTTACTAGGCATCTTATATTTTAATCATCTTCACAAAGTGTTTAAGTGTTTTTCATTGCATTCACATATGCTATCAGTTGATATTGGCATAAGATTTGTATAACAAATAGTATATCAAAACTTTTGTTCACTGTAACAGTTACTTATATAGTAAGACAAAAACAAGAGGAGAAAAAGGAACAGCAAATTTGACTATTTTTCATGCAAAATTTGCTTTAGCAAATTTCTATATTCAACATGTATGTTGTACATTGAAAAGCAGGAAGAAAGGGATTGTCAGTGGTCAGTAATGTTTGAATTAGGATTTATACACACACACTATATATATAGACAAAAGGAAAACTCATCTTAGCCATCATATTTTGTCCTCTGATGGACTTTATCAAGGCAAATGTCCATAAAGTCTACCAGAGGATGAAATGCATTGGCTAAGATAAGTCTTCCTTTTTTTCGTCTTTATTCATATTGTCCTTTTACAGATATATTTTTAGTAAATGCAATCTTCCCACCACACAGTCTAATAGCATATAAAAGGAACTTACCTGGAGATTCCCAGAATTCCACAGTAATAAGCTCATGGCCGGCTATCCAGTTCTTTGATTGGTGGAAATGAGTACAATCCCATAATGCAACATGGCCAATTGGTTTATTATCTGCTTTTGCATATGTAATGATTTGTAAAATCCCCTGTTTTCCAAAAAACTTTTTCATCATGTGAATTGGATCAGTGGCGTGCATTTTGGAAACTGTTGGATAACCATATTTGTCAGCCAAATAAGGTCCATAAGCGATTGGGTGGTAAATGTACTGTATATGATTTGACCCACTGACACTATCTTGGCCATATTTAGATAGCCGGATGAGTGTCTTTCCAAGGGAGTGAATGCCCCCCACTTTATTGAGTGCGTGTGACAAACGTAGAGCAGTTGTGTCATGAAGCAGGCTCTTTTGACAGATTTTATTGCAACCAATTATATTGATCAGGTGTCGATTGTTGTATTTTCCTCCATTATGTTTGTAGCCAGGATAGAACTTCTTTAATGACTGGAATTCTGGGAGAGATGCCTTCTGAAAGAAACAGAAAAATAGTTTGTTTTTTTTTAATCAAGAGAAGAGAGATAAAGTATGCCTCATTAAAATAAAATGTCTGTTACATTTCAGGGGTATTTCCAGATCAGCAAATATATATGCATTTCTCTTTTTGTGTCTTACTGAGGATATAGATCCCCAACACAAAGATTTCGTTTTGTTTAATCCCCTCGATCAATAGGGTAATTAAAAGCAATACTTGTTTTCAAATACACCTTTAATGAATAACATCATTAAATACATTTAAATCTGTTCTATCAGAATCATTTTTTTTTCTTTCATACAATCACAATTTCTAAAATCATGCAGGTTTCTTTACATATCATTTTTAGGAAACCAGTCACAGGTCTCAGCTAAAAAAAAAAAAAAAATCAAACAACAACTGAAAACCACTGTTGGTTGTGGTCTTGCAATTGTATTATGAATTGACTTATTAAGGCAAAATCTAATAAAAGGTAGACAAGCAACTTTTGAAAAGAATTGCTGGAATTTGTCTGTAAGACTTCTTTGGGATTTTGTTGGCAGAGTTTATTGAATTGCACGTGTGAGTGAAAAGCTGCATCAAGGTGAACTCTAATAAGAGGGAGGGCAAAGAGAGAGAGAGATGAGCCCCTCCTCTCTGGCAGAATTTGGTTTTCTTCTTGTCTACAACTAAAACATTTAGACTCTTTGTCCTGTTACCAACTTGCTCATTTTTCTCTCTTTCACACACGCACACACACACACTAATCAATTTCACTTGTTTGTTATTTTTTTTCTGTAAAAAAAAAACTGCCAAAAAACCAAAACAAAACATCCATGTCTTTTGATGCATCCATATTGTGAGAATCCCAACTTAAACACACTGATATTTTATACATGAAATCATTTTGGACAAAGAAACACAAAAAGCATTTCAAAGAACAAATAAATCTTCCTATTTTTAACTTTTGTGTTGATTCTTACAGAGATTTATTTGCCAATCTACCATAGTAGAATGGTGGAAGGGCCACCTCTAACCAAGATTGAATGTCATTAGGAGTCATCCAGAAATTGCCCAATTACTTCTACCATTGATATGGACATTAATGTATACCCCTTATTATCCCTCTTAGTGCAATGGAGTGGTGTGTAGTCTAAAAGACCCCCCCCAGTTATCAAGATGCACTTGTTTGTTAGTTTATCAACCCAAATGATTAGAATCTCAATTTGGAAAAAGGAAATCATTTAGAAACTGCAGTTAAAGGATTTCAAAAATATATGCAAAAGATTTCTGAAACAAATTTTCAAACAATGCTTCCTGAGAAATTTAAATTTTAAAACATGTGCAAAAATAAAAACTTAAAAAAATCTTGCTAAATTTATACAATATTCCTGATAAGAATGATGGATGTTTTAGGTTTGTCAAATGTTGAAAAAATAAAGGACAAAGGTTGGCAATATTTGACTAACTTTTTCAAATCTGATAAAACTCACCGAGGCCATCTCAGACCAAATTCTAGTTCCTCACTCCAAAAACAAAAAAAGAGGTTAATAAAACTTCACACTTTTGTATTTGAGGGCAAGTTAATTCCCTTGCCAATTCCTTTCTGTTTTCAGTATTAACAACACATCTCTTGGCACTCTCTTTCTCAGTGTTTCTTCATCTTATCCACTATTGTGACCCATATTCTCTTGGATTTTATCTTCCAATTTTAATTTTTTTTCTTGTAAATCAGTAACAAGTGCCATTTCTACTTGTCATATTGAGGATGATGTACATAAAATATGGAAATATTTACAAAATCAACCATGACTTTGTCAATTAAATACTGATTGTCTGTTTCAAAGTTACTTTCATTTTAACAGAAAATCAAAGTGATTTTGTAAATGTTTCTGAGTACAGCACACAAAACCACAAAGATGCTGACTCTAGACTAAATCTGATCAGACCAAATTGTCCTATTTTCCCAATAACTGTAGCACAAGAATAGTCAGTTGTTTTTTTTCTTCCAGTCTCAAGAACAATGGCTTACTCACCTGAGTTAAGGTGTTTATTCTCCACTTTATTTACTTAGAATTAGGTCAAATAGAATTTCTGGTATAGAGGAATGGTTAACATGCTTATCCCACTTTGTAAGGTACCCTAACCCTTACTTTTGTTGCTATATGCCAGAGAACAATCTTAGTAAATGTCAATAAGTTGCCACTCTATCGGAAAGGGGAATAGCAAATTGTAAAGCTATAGGAACATTTTTATTTCATTCACATTCAGAGAACTTGTCTATCATTTTTTTCTCTTCCAAGTTTAGTTGCTTGGCTAACAAATTCAGTTAGATGACCATATGTGAAGCTAGAAAAAGAAATCTTACGTGATTAATTCGTCTGCAGTATGCCCCCCCTCCATAAAGCTTAAGAAACTTAAGACATTGAAATCATTAATAAAAAAAAACTGTTTAATGATGGCAAAGGTTTTTAGAACAACTCTTGTGACTTGATGTACAAGTTTATCTTGAAATAGTTCAGAAACCCCCAGTGACTTGAGTGCTTTACACTAAAGGACCAAACTATCGTAGTTAAGTGTGTGGGGGCATTTCTTTATATTTTAGGCTTGCTGCCACCCCCATAATAAATCAATTGCTTCCTCTATTCCCATCTTAGTGTGGGGAAGGGGCTGTTTTCTGGGGGAACCAAACTTAGTCTCCATTTGAATCTAATTATAAGGGGAAAAAGTGGAGAAAGACATTTAATTTATGAAAAGCATCTTTACAGTTTACGTAAATGAACAACTTTTTAAATCATTTTTTCAGCAATGATAAAATATGTTTTTAAATAACACTATTGATATTTTCAGTCATTAGCATTAAAAACAACAACAACAACAAAAAACAATCATAGTTTAAAAATATCTCCTTAGAGGGTGATCACCCTGTGGGGATCTGACTTGCTACACTTATTGGCCTGCCTGACAAGCTTACCAATTATTGTTTTATGTTAGACAAACTACCAAACTACAATAGAAGAAACAAATTTTAAATTGAAATCTCTTTTTCTTTCTCTCTTCATTGGTCAAATTTTTGTCAGTCATAAGGTCAAATGGAAGAAAGAAGATTGTGTTAATCTTTCAAGTGGGGAGGGCCTGGCTTTAAAAATTATTGAAATCCTGGATTCTATTTGTGGTAGGAACAAGAAATGTGCAACTATCTCAACCACTAGGCTGATCCTCCATATTTAATTCATTAAACTCCTATTTCCCATATTTTTATATCTATCCAATCTAGAATTTGCACATTTCAAAACATTTTTCTTGATGGATTTGGAAAGAATGGTTCTTAGCAGGAAAAGAAAACCTAAAACCTAGACACTACCACTTTGCTATACCAGCAAGTGCATAACTGAGGCTAACATAGATTTTTAAAAAATTGTTTAACCAGTTGGAAGGAAGTATTTTTTATGAATAATGTTTATTATATTTAAAAGATAAAAAAAGAAAGATTAATATGTTGAATGAAAGAGATGATAGTTTCTCTTACTCTAAAAAGGTTTCTATGTTTCTTTTTTCCCAGGCTGGATCTTTCCCAACACAAGCAGATTCAATCCACCCCCATAAAACACATGACCTGAGATAACCTTGTAGTGTCATATTTTTTTCTTCTTTTTTTTTATTTTTTAAAGTTGTTTAAATTGCCTGTTTTTGTTAGAAGAGCAACATTTGTCTACATTAGCCAACCCTGAACCCATCAAATTCACACACACACACACACACACACTTTCTTTCCTCTTAGACCCATTGTCACTATTTTGCAATTGTATTTGGGATTTGATGTGACTGTCAAAACAGAAGGATTATAAACAATTAAATACAATGCTTTTCTCTCACTTTTTTCTCCATTTGGAATTAACCTTTGAACTTTTAACATTTTCAACACGAAAAAAAAGATGGAGCCTTCTGCTTTACCATATGAAATTTATTTCTATATTTTGCGAAATTTGCTCAGTCGGTTATGTGTCATAATTTGTCAAATTTTAATTTTTTTAATATAAGACAGATCCAATTAATAACCGATTCTGAGAAAAAATTGTTGAATTCTCAGACTAGAATTCTTGGATTTTGAGACATGGGGGTTTTCAAATTTATTGGGAAATGCGGGTCGGAAGTGGGGATCAGTCTTTTTTTTTATCAATAGTTGTCACAGAATTTGCATGCCTTCTGGTTTTATCTTGGAAAAAAAAACCCCCAAAAAAACAAGTCTGGTACTCTGTTGGGTAATTTTGAAACTCCCAATTTTCACTTCTAGTTTTGATTCTCTGACAAAGACATAAAATAGCTTGTGTGATTTCGTCAACAAATAGAAGAAAAGCAAAAACATCAAAGCAGACTGAAGAAAACTTTTCATTAAGATTCCAGTCTGTCTTGCACAGAATTGAGCTTCTTTTTTGTGGAAGTTAAGTTTCAGTTGATCTTCAAATGTTGAGGGAGAGAAAGAGACCCCACCCATGGATTGTATACCTGAAGAAAGTTGTAGAATGGAAGAGCCAAAATGCTATGGCAATAACAAAGAGCTTTGAATGATGAAGGCTTACTTTAACCAAGATGGTATGCACAATGGCTGAAATAAATATGTCATCATTTTTCTATTTTTATGAAAAGTCATAAATTTAAAAAAATCTTTGGGGGGGAAAAGAAAAAAATCTAAATTATTGATATATTCAGGGAAAGGATACATATTTTGTGGAAATATATACAAGGTCTGATGAGAAGGTATCTGATTAAGAACTGGTTATATGGCCTTGATGTAATTTAGCAATAAGATGAGACCTTACAGCACATGAATGAGCAGACACTCTACAGGATTATTCAGTTAGCAATTGAATGCTATTGTGGGAGCTTGTATAATGTGATTGTTGCATTCACAATGTCTAAGTGTCAACATAAATGTCATCGGCATGGACATTCTGCTTCTTAAACATTTCTACTCATGTTATTATTAGCCACTAAATATTTTATTGATATATAAAAATAAATATTTTGGGGGATTTGAAGGTTTATTTGATGAACAGTGGCAACGTCTGTATATGAAGCTAGAAAGGGAGTGACTTTATTCCTCATATAAAGAGAAATCATTTGTATAAAATATGTCTTGAAGTTTGAAGACTCAAAATTGTCTATGAGTTTAAAGGTTTCAAAATGGGCGGTAAGTTTGTTTTTCTGGATAAAGAGATAGGTTTAATAACTTTAGAGTTTTTAAAGAATAAAAACAACACTGAAAAATAAAGAAATTACAAAACTGATCAGCAGGTTCCATAAAAATATTGTGAAGAAGTTTCAAAGATTATACCAATAAGGGCAGATTAGTGAGTTTATGCCACCATTTTGTATCCAGTATGAAGAAGAAGAAAAAATTAAAATAAAAAAACATTTGTCACACTTTTAGGTGTTGTGACAAGGAAGACACATTAAAAAAATCCTAAGAGTCACATAAAGGTCCGAAATCAAGTGGCAAGAAAATGTGAAATCAAACGTTCTACCAACTTTTTTTTTTTTTATCTCAGATTCATAGATCTGTAGTTAGAAAGGTAATTTACAAGAACAAAATCAGTGTATAAAAAAGTATTGTGTGTGTAGTGGGAGGCTGTAGATAATTTCTCTCTCTCTCTCTTTTTTTTTGTTGTTTTGAACACATTACTGTAAAATTTATGAATGTGTTTTTGTTTGTGTGCCTATGGTCATCAAGTTTGGAAACGTAACCAATTGAGTTTGAATATCTGCTGAAGCTGTTTGCATTCACTTGGGAAAGATACAAATATGTTTCCCTTGAACTGTCTTCTTGTGACCATAAATTGATGCAGGAGAAAAAGGTCAAGTGGAAAACTGAACAAACCACTCTACCATACTTATACCTGATGACGCGGGTAATTGTAACAGTAAAAAAGCTGTTACACTTGTTATCAATCTAGCAGAGAGCAGTCATTTAGAATTTGTTCAGTGTTAAAGCAATAAAATAAATAACTACTTAATAACAGTTGTATTGTACTTTTTTTGTCATGATCTTCCTTAGAAAATTCATGAATTAAGTTTTGTCCTATAAACTTTATACAGTTGTTGCTAGAAAAGTATTTTGTTTTTAGCTGAGGTTGCTGTTACTGCTTATAAGAAGATGGCAAAAAAGAATTCAAATGAGTCAATGTTCAAAATCATTTTTCAAGCTTGGTTTAAAAACAAAGGTCAAATTTACTATCTTGTACTTTTCAAAGAAGCTTTTAGCTTACCAGTTTGAAAGAAGTCATTGTAGTAAAGTTCACCTTCATAAACCTTAGTATGATACAAGTCCAAATATGACTTAAGAGCACTTTTCTTAAAGAACAGGGCCTCATATAACAATAACATTGTTTTTTTTTTTTAAGAATAATCAATGTCTTGATCAAGTGTCAATCTCAACTGGTTCACCTGACCATGGAGTATTGTTCAGCAAGAACAAATGCTCAGCATTATTTTTTTTTTTTTTTTAAACTAATTCACTGTACATTTGGTTGTGCATTTGAAATGCATTTTTAGCTTTTTAAACTAAAAAAATATAATATGACAACAATGTCGCTTAACTTTTTCCTATTTTAAAAGATTTTTTTTTATATTGTTGTTTGTCCAATACAAGGCCCAAGAGCCATTCAAGTTAGAGGGTTACTGAGTGAAATTGTTATAAGGGAGAGTAAAAGGAGAGAAAAATGTCAATTTACAAAATATTTAAAAAAAAATGTTAGCTAATATGAAAGCTATCTTTTTGAATGAAGTTACTTAACATTGCTAATGACAAAAACAGACTGAATTTTAGAGCCGACTCAATATTATTAATGAAAAAAGTTGATCATTTAATATTTATATATGTTCGTCTAGAAAAAAGAGAAATATGCAAAATATCACCTTTAAGTATGACGCTTAAGTAACGTTTGGAACCCTTCTCAAAACCTTCTCTTGAAAAGAAAGACGGGGTCTAGCATTCACAAAGTTACAAATAAATAAAAATCATGAGTTATATAAGCACTTAAAATGCAAGTTGAAGATTTAGCCATCAAATTTTACTGACATTTTTTTAAACATGTTTCAGTACTCAGTCTATGTTGTCCTTTTGGGAATCAAGAAGAAAGGGATTGTCAATGGTCACGAATGAATGCAAGTGCTATTGATAACATAGGGATTATTTATGTATATTGTTCATAGAGTGATTAAAAAATATTTAAAAAGGAATATAAAAGAAACTATGATGAACACAGCAGACTTGTAAAAATATTCCTTGTTCGATTCCGTTTGATAAACAACAAAAAACAAACGTGATCCATTGATTAGGTTTGAAAAAAAGTTTTATAAATATTCTATGAATAATAATTGGTCCCCCTTTCAAGGGCTACAATGGTAGTTACCGCTTTATGTTGGTACTCTGCATCGAAACGTAATTTTTCTCAAATATTCATTGGCAACTGACATGATAGTGGCAAAATCTTCATAGAAACAGGGTTTGAAACTTTAGTTTGTATCTCCATAATTATTGAAGTGGTTGGATTTTTGTTAAATTCACTGAAAGATTAAAAAAGCCAAGCATTGCTTGTGTTCAGAAAATAACTGAAGAACAGTTTGACATCTTATAATACAATGTGTCTTCATTTTTTGTTGTTGTTGTCATTTTTGCCTTGTGGTCATCGTCAAGTTTTGTGATCTGCTCTCATGGATTGAATCAGTTATTGACAGACACCTGAAGAGCACGAGAGAGAGAGCATAATGGTAAAAAATGATCATTGTCATTAAGATGAGGGCAGTTGTCCAAGTGAATCAGTGGCTAATAAATATGGTGAAAAAATATTCAGACAAATGTATTTGATAGATCTTGGTAATTATTTTTTTAGACTTAGGTTTTACATTTTTATGTTAAAAAAAACCCCAATCAGATTTAAATTTCTTACTGTGTAGACAATAATTGTGTTGTAACTGTTTTCCATTCTTCTCCTCCTTCTCATCAGCCTTGTAGCATTGTCTAGTGTTTTAATCTGTTGGCCATCAAAACTAAAGTCTGGTGTGTTGTTAAAATTAATTAATAAACAAAATTAACTTGAATACTAACTACTACTAATTAATACATCTTCTTACCTTGTTTGTAGATATTTACAGAGCTTAATGTTAAACTACATTGTTCTACTACAAACACCATCATAAAAATCACAAAGCAAGCTTAGATTGTGTTGCCCCAATCTTTCCCTTGTTGAGGGTAACCCAGTTGCCTTCCTTAAAATCAGCATTTAGCTGAAGACAATGCCGATTTTCTATAGGCTGGTAAACAAAACAACAAAAAAAAAAATTAAAAAATTCGTTATTACATCAATACCAGACACCCTCCCACCCATTTTCTTTTACAGACATACGATCCTCCGCTTCATTATAAAAAGTAAGCAACTACTAAAAAAAAAAAAATTGTCATCCTCTTTCCTTCTTTATCACAAAACATTTTTTTTTACTTTGAAAAACGCGCCAATCTACTTATTTTTCTAACTGATATCTTGTCCCCACCCTCCCTCCTTCAATGAGAGAAAAGAGAGCGTGAGTAAGAATTATTTTGATAGATGGAGTGTGACAACCATAAAGCAGGTGTCTTCTTCCTTTCACAGAAGCCAGGTACAATAGACTATTTTTATATGGTAATATACTTTGTTCTTACTCCCTACATAGATCATCCGTCGTTAGACAAAAAAAGAAAGAAAAGAAAAAAATAACACGCAAACATTTGCTTTCGGGGATGTAAGCTGTTGTCGCCTCGTTTTTATTACTTTGTAAATAAATACATTTTTTTTTTTTTTTTTAACATGATGACTATATACGCGTTGGTAGTACGGATTCTTAATGTAAACTGTAAATGTCGCTCGGATAAACTTCTTTACAGATTTTTTCATTGACTCTCTTCTCCTCTAATGTTTTTTGGACACTTCTTTAAATTTAAAGAGGGGCTAGTAATAAAGTCCCTTTGTTTGTTTTTAATCTTATGTAAACTAACATCTTCCTCACACTTGTTTTGATCACTCCATTTCGGCCAGTAGGCTCTTCTACCTTCTTCCTCGAATACATGCGACGCAGACAGACTAAGGAAGGCCGGAAAGCTCACCAGCCGAAACGTAGCGATCGAAAAAACAATGATAGTTTTGACGACACGCGGAAGGCCGATGAATCCATCGATCGAAACCGTAGTGATTAAAAAAACAACAAATTACTACTCATCCGGATAATTCATCGAATCAACACTTCACTCCGAACTTAAAACGTCTACAGTGAAAGAAAAAAAATCTGCAGATCTTGTTTGTTTTTTGTTTGATGCTTCTTAATCTTATGTCTTCCATAGTTTCTTGTTGATTTTCATCTTTGTTTTGGTGAGGGAACAATTTCTGATTTTATCTCAGAAAAATTTAGATGCAAAGCAACGTTAATTTAATTATACAACTACGTGAAGTTTGTTTTTAGCCAAACTTAGTTAAAAAAAATTCTCTTATTTACGACAAAGACAAGAAAATCATAAAATTTTTTTCGAAAAAATAAAGTTAATGTGGATTTTAAAAATGTGTAAATAAAAAAAGTAAATAAATAATAAAAATAAACTCTGCCCTGATTTAAAAAAAAAAAATTGTTCCTCATTTGGGTTTTAATGGCGTGCCCCCTCCCTCTCTCTGAGTGTATGTGTGTGTGTAATTAATGAAATTCACGAGAAAACTTCTTTTGTTACAAAATGAAAATATGTCGGTGCCCATTTACTGCAACCAGATAGAAGCCACGTGTGTTTTAATTAGATATTGAAACCGTATTGTTTCGTTGTTAAAATAAAAGTGAAGCCCACCTACCAGAAAAGTCTATTTCGGTTGTTTTCATTTTTTTTTTTATCAAATTGCAATCGTTGTTGTTCTTCATTCACCTTTTTAAAGGACAGCGTAAGTAGACTGATGACTGCTTTAATAATTTTAAATCTTGTGTGACGGAATGTGAATAATGAATAACTTGAAACCGCGTACTTAAAAAAAAAAAAAAAAAACTTGTTTTTTTTACAAAGAAGTTCTGTTTGAAGGTAAAGATTTTCATTTGTTGAATAAGTAAAGCGCTAAAACACAGGTGAACACATGGTAATGAGGATCGAACTCTCTATTTCCGTACAAGACTACACAGCAGGTACCCTTGTTGAACTTTAGTCTGGTAAAAAGGCGACCTGCAATAATGGGGGTTTCATAAACTATAGCTTTTTTTTTAGTTTTACTGCAATCTTCTGTAATCCGATAACAATTCGAACACTTTGTCTTTATTTATAAATTTATTACCAGTTTTTATTTTCTTTTATTTTCCATTTCCAATATTGTCATTCGAATTTTTTGATATTTTCAGTTCAGGTTGCCGACAATGATCGTAGAATGACGATCTGAGAAAGGCTATATAAAATGTTGACAAAGTATTTTATTACGAAAGAAGTTACGAGATAAATATACCGTATATATTTTTTTTTACAAGTTTAGCAATCAAAGAAAATTAAAGTAAACCTTACAATTTGTTTGTATCTCGTATTCACATTTAGGGCCGAGAGAAAAATGTGTTGCTCCTTGTTCACAAAAAATAGATTTTCTTTTGTAAATAATACTTACTGTTGTACTAACAAGTGGTGTTGCTGTTGTTTGTATCCAGGCGATAGTAAGAATTAAAATTCGTGTCAAAGTTTCTCCTCTGTCCATGTTGCTAGATAGTAGTAGGTATTCCTAGTTGTACATACAAACTTTTCGAATGATGACGGTTTTTTAGAATTCAGTGTTTTTTAGTGGTATATCAAAAAACTGCCCAGTTGACTGCATTTACTCTCTTTTTACTGATTTCCTCCAGCGCACCGACTGGGGAGAAAGAGACCTCGAACGTTTCTTACCAACACTTTTTATGACTCTCACTCGACAGACGTCGTGGGGCGGAGGGCACGAGGCAGATAGACTGAGGGTCGCACCGCTGTTGATAGGCTACCTTCACAGTTCTTCCTCCCGCCAAAAAACAATTAGAAAAAACAAAAACAAAAAAAAAACTGATTTAAGGTGGATCGCTACGCAGGTCTCTATTGTGGGGGGACGGGCTTAGTGAATAATTCCGTATTGTTTTTTTCTCCTCCCTTTTCCTTCAAACGTTTTATCTAAAAATTGTGACTGCTTATTTTTTATATTCGCTTTTTGTTGTAGAGAGAAAAAAGAAAACAATGACACGCAAACAAAAGTTTTCTTTCAAATTGCAACGCGTTTTTAAGGAGACAGGAAGCAAAATGAAAAAATAGAAGTAATTCTTTAAATTTCCGTTTCGATGTGTATGCATAGAGGTGTATGTTGTTGGGTGTTTATTCTGTGTGTGTGTGAATTTAGATGCCTACGTGTTCTGTTGGTGATAAGGCGTGTGTCTGTAAGTAAAAGTTGTATGCGAAAATGTGATAATGTGTGTGTGTGTAAAAATAAAGTGTAAGCAGTAAGTTGTATGCGAAAATGTGATAATGTGTGTGTGTGTAAAAATAAAGTTGTATGAAGTATGCGTAAATGAAATGTGATAATGTGATAATGTGGTGTGTGTGTAAAAATAAAGTGTAAGTTGTATGCGTAAATGTGGTGTGTGTAAAAATAAAGTGTAAGTTGTATGCGTAAATGTGGTGTGTGTAAAAATAAAGTGTAAGTTGTATGCGTAAATGTGGTGTGTGTGTGTGTGTGCAAAAATAAAGTGTAAGTTGTATGCGTAAATGTGGTGTGTGTGTGTGTGTGTGTGTAAAAATAAAGTGTAAAGTTGTATGCGTAAATGTGGTGTGTGTGTAAAAATAAAGTGTAAGTAAAATGAATAATACTGTTTGTTGTTTACCTACGCTCAATTTGGACGTCTAAGTAGGCGGAGTTGAATTATTCCATCCTCCTCTCTTTGTGTCATAATTGGTAAATCCTGTCCGCCCGCCACTACCCGCTTCTTGTTGAGGGTAAGAAGCACGCGCGCTTTCATATCTCCTTGTTTTCTTTTCTTTTTACAAGAGACTCCCTGATTATTCTGTCTCTTTCTTTCACTCACCCCGCCCCGGGTCTAGTCACAAATTTTTCTTGAGGGGCGGGGAATAAGTGCATCGCAATTCGATGTCCCCCCACGTCTTTCACCATTGTTATTTTTTTTTCTACCTCACCGACCTTTTTTAAAGACAGAATCGAAATCTCAGTAACTTAGAAGAAGTGAGAGGAAGAGGAGGGAAAAGAAAAAAAAATGTAGTCACACTTCTCATTATTATTAAAAAGAAAAAGAGCTTAAAAGCAAGCAGTTGTCGCCTGCTGTCACTTAGGACGGGTTAGGACATTTACTAAATAAATACGTCGTTCTTTCGTTTCATTCAGTAGTGGCGACGGTGTTCATAATGGAGGTTTTCCATACTTACGTAATGTCGCGTGTGGCTATAGCTTCATAATTCCTGAATATGTTGTGAAATACAAAACGGCCCATGTCTGCCAACAAATCTATTTCTTCAGCCAACCCAACCCCCTACCTCTCCATCAACTACTCCACCCTCACGGTTGATAATTTCACTTTATCTCTTCTTCACCCACCTGTCATGTCGCCGATAATCTATTTTCAGGACTGATGTCTTTGTTTAAGATTTTTCACTATACAATTGCAATTACATATTTATTTTTTATTTCCCATTACTTCTTTCTTTCTTTCTTTAACAAGACTCAAGTTTTCTTCTCTTTTCCTCCATTTATTTGAGATTTATTCATTGACCAGGCATGAATTAAACATTTACATTTGAGACGATCGTTTTCTTTGAGATTTTTTAAAATACGTTGTTCGTTTACTTTTTATTTCTTATGTTTTTTAAGGTACTACCAATATTTTTCTGAAATGAAAGCCAAAACATTCCCCGCCCCACCGTTTTTTTTCCAAAATTCGCGGACTCTGACTCAAAGTAAGTTCAGTACTTATTCATCAATGAATGAATTGTATAACTGAATGAATAATAGGTGATTTTATGAGAAATCTTTGTGGAAATTTTTCTTGAGCTGGGTTTTGTTTCATCCCCCCCCCCGCCCCGTTTCCGATATCTCGTGTGAACTTTTTACTTTGAGGTATGTTTGCGAATTTTTTTTTCAGTTATATAAAAAATCCGTGAAGATATTATTTTCAGTAAAATCATATGCAATACCAAAAATAATTTTAAAAAAGACTCAAAAATAATTTTTTTGACAATTATGTTTGCATAATTTAATAAAACATTATTATTTTCTTTCAGATTAGATATAGATATATAAAATTCCTTTTTTCCAGTGCGATTTTGAAATTCAGTTTTTTTTTTTTTTCTAAAAATATTTGAAGAATCAATAAATAAAGTTTAATGACATTTTCAAGTGAACCTTTTTTTTAATTTTTTTAAAAGGAATTTTATTTTAGATATTGTTAGATATTTTTTAGTATGGAGTTTCAAAAAAGAAATAACTGTAAATTACTGCTTTTGGCTACTTTTCCCTATGGAAGAGTAAAATATGATATGATAATTCAATAAATCTTAAATTCAGAATAATTAAAACAGACACATTGGAAGCAATTAGATATTTTTATGACATCAAACAGGTAAGAAAAAAAAAAGCAATGTATTAAACTGTAAAGTATCATTTAACTCACAAAAAAAAACAAAAAATACTAATAATATAGTATAACAATTTTTTTATTCTGCTAGAATTATATTCTTAACCTATTGGTTATATAAGATTGAAGATCATTGATTTTTAAACTTAGAGCAATGTTGTGATTATTACACTGCTTGTGTTCCGTATTTCTGTAATTTTTAATTTTAATTTTTCGTGTCTAATTATACATTATTTTATATTTAACCTCTGACCCCACGTGTAAATAAACATTATTTTCATTAAGTTTTAAGTAAGATGTAAGCATTATTTTTACAGAATAGAGTTAATTATTCCTAAATTTACTAAATGACTTTGAAACCTATTTCTAGGATAAATATTGGATTTTTAAGAGATTTCAAAATTGGTTTGCTTTTTTTGTCTATAATGGCGGTTTGATGAATCAATGAGTGAATGTTCCAATGCTTTAAAAATGCCTAAAATCTTTATGGAAATTTATATTTCTTTCAAGGCAGATTAACTTTAGGCTCTTATTCTTCAAAGAAGGCATTTAAATTATTTAAGATGCAATTTATTTTTTGTTTTTGAAACGCCATGTTGGAATCTTCTTTTTATTGCATAAAACTCCAGCACTCTTTCCTTTGATATTTTATTAAACTTAGCTTTGTGCAAATATTAGGAGAGGAGTAGGAAGTAACAATCTTTATGGCAGCAAAGTTTAAAATCTTGACCTTTTATATTTGCCAAACAATCTAATACACCAGAAGAATAAATGAGGAAAATCTAGCACTATATATTTTCCATTTACAAGCTTCCAAATGCTGGTGATGGTGGAAATTCTTTTCCACTGGGGTAGATTGTTCTAGTTCCATGTGCCATGCCTCTTCCAGATGTCTTACTATCAGTTCTCCCTTTAACTCAACTCTCCAAGTTTTTGTTCACCTCTGCTGTAGCCAGGTATAGAACTCTCAACTCTTTGGGTCAAGTCAATGGATCCAACCCACACTTCCATCCACTGGGCCATGTGTCTTTGAGAACATTCGTGTAGAACTGGAGGCAATGGCAGTAAAGAATAGTCAATAATAAATTACAGTCATTTTTCTAAGGGAGGGGAGGATTTCTCTCTCTCTCTCCCCCTCCCTCTCTCCCTCCCCCTCTCTCTCCCTCTCTCTCTCTCTCAAAGGTTTTGTTATTGCCTGACATTAAAAGTTTGTGTTGAAGTCTAGAAGAAGACTGTCTTTTTTCCCCCCATCTCCACCAAATCTTTCTTATCTTCTATCAGAATTGTTAGATGATTGTAAATGAATCTCACTTATTGGGTGACAGAAATCATTGTAGGTTTTGTATTTCTGATAATAAAAGGATACACAGATGATGTTTAATTGATATTGAGTCAAAGAACAACCAAGATAAATTCATACAATTGATGAAAAAATTATTTATTTTGGAAACATTTTTTTATATAAAGTGATTTATTTTTCTTCTTCACATTCCTCCACTGGGGAATTTTCTCAAAAGTCATTTCATGTAATTTATTAAGCTGTCTAGAATCTAGAAAGAGGAATTCTCCGAAGACACTTTCTTATTTTTGAAAGGCTTGTTGGAAGGATTTATAAGTTCTTGAAACCTGAGATTCCTATGACCAATTGCCAAATCTGGCTTTTTTGGTTCTGTTTGTTTTTTTGTTTTTTTTTTGTTTTTTTTTGTTTTTTTTTGTTTTTGTTGCTTTGGTGACAAAATGCTGTGGGTGTATGTATGTATGTATGTATGTGTAATATATATATATATATATATAGGAAAACAATATATAAATTTTTGATATATCAAGAAAATGTTTTGTGGGTATATATTTAATTACATTCTTTTTCTTAATGTTTCCGTCAATTTTGTTATTAAATATCTTGCACTGTGATACTAAAAAATCTGCCAAGAATGGTGACCCATAATAACCTGGATGCAAATTTAATGTGGATGATCTAGTGATTAAAGCAATATATATATATATATATATATAAAATAAAATGAATTCAACAAATATTCAGTGAATATTATTGATAAGAAGTTTTAAAAAAATAATGCTTGATATAATTTCAATTTACAAATAAGTTTCACATTAAGAAGCAATCATCAGGCAATTAAGAAGCCAGATTCATTGTATAAGTACTTACACACACATTCCTTTCCTCAATCAGTGAGGTTGATGATGAAATAGCAAAATATTTTTGTGTTTATAATGACGATCTCTGATCTTTACTTCCAGGGTTTCTCAGAGACTCCAATATACACTATATCAAGTCTCCTTTCTGCTTTCACTTTAAATTTATGCATAATGTTCTTTGTTAATTATCTTATTAAAAAAAATTCACACAGCTTTGAGATCAAGTAAATTCCAACCAATTCACAAATTTCAGCACCATCATAGTTACCCATCATAACAAACACACTCACTCTCTTTATCCATACTACTACTCTATGCTACATCACTGACTTGGCAGTTCTTGTCTTTGTTTTTTTTAATTTGTTTGTCATTCAAAGTGGTATATTACTTTTTCCAAATTAATGGCTCGATCAGTAATTTACTTCTCAACTGAGGAGTAAAACTCTAACAGTAGTAACATAAAACTTTAAAGTCTGTTTCAACTCTATACTTCAATGTTTATTTACTATTTAATTTCAGCAGGATGATAGGTGCACCTATTGTCTAGTTCACACTCCTCCCTGGCCTTTTGGACAGGGCTAGATTATCCCTTGTTTCTGGTACTTTCTAAAGTCTACTTCAACTGTATATTTCTAACATCTCCCCATAAACCCAGAAATTTTTATTTACTATTTATTTACTTTTTTCCCCCTCAATTAGAGTAGATAGGTTCACACTCTTTCCTGGTTTTTTGAACAGGAATAGAATGGTTATCTCTTATTTGGGATTGGGGTTTTGGTTTCTTCTGAACTCTTGCCATTCTCTTTCACTTCCAGTAGCACCCCCACTTGTGTCTTAGTGGTGTTATTACCTTGCCTGAGGAGGATTGATGAAAAAAAGGAAACTATTCAAGTCTGTTTTGTACATTTTTCTTGATGTCATACAGCTGTGACTTTATTCAAAGTGTTCTTATAATTTAAAAAAAAAAAAATTCCTCAACACAACTGAACTCTAGTAGATACATTGTACTGAGCATGTGCTCCTCTCTTCAAAACAATCAGGTCAGCCAGTTAAGGGAGGGCTCATTTCTTCATTTTGAAACCATAATTCTCATCTGTTACAGCAACATTCTCTCCATTGGGAAAATGGAAAATACTAAGCTTTCCATCTCATTTATTTTAATAGTTTTTTTGTTTGTTTTACTTTTTCAATAAACCTTATATTGCTGTAGTGACATTGAAGGAATATTTTTGAACGAATATTTAAATGGGAATTCTTCCATGTCTGTCAATAAATAAATAAACTGTAAAAGATCAGAAGGGGTTTGTAAATGTAAGTCTGGAAATTAATTCCTGTTGTACCATCTACCCCCACCCTGCTCCCAGCCACTGCCACCAATTGATAAATGGTGTGGGTCATAGGTGGACAACAAATCTGGTTTCTTACCTTTATTGCCTGATTTTTTTTTTTTTTTTTTCATTTGAAATCTTTATTTGCTAATCATTAATATTTGTAGTTTTTATCTGGTGGTTTATTTATATATATATATATATATATATATATATATATATGAGATGGAAAAAGTTTTTGTGTGATGTGTTTCATCCTTTAGGACTTCATTTGGACTAAGTTTATGTTTACGTTGATGTGACTAGACATGAGCTGAGAATTTTGAATTTAGAAATAAGTTTTTTATGTATGTTTTCAGTATATAATCTAACAAATTTCATTTAGATTCTTTTTTCTTTTTCTTTATCACTTATATTATTAAATATGCCATATTGTGAAAATAGAAGATCTGCCGAGAATGATAAAATCTGAGAACCAAGGCACAAATTTACTTTTGATGATCAAGCACTTTCTAAATATTTTTGTCTCAGTAAATTGTTTTCTCTTTTAATTAGAATAACAATTTTTAAATCAAAATTGTGGTCAGTCTTGTTATGGTGAGCAACTAATACATTTGATGTGTTGTTTTACAAAAGATTCCTTTTATGTTCATATGATCATTTATTTAAATTCCTTGATGTTTCTCTGATTTATTACTTGTGGCAATTATTACAGTTGATAGAATAAATTCCTCCAAGTTTTAGCTTATTATTTTGTTTTGTGTTAAGTTTTTTTTATTGTTTTAGGCATAGTTGTGTCAAATTTTATATTGAGTTTGGATTTTTAATATTTTATGAGCCTTTTGTTTTGCATTTAATATGAAATAGGGTATTGGAGGTGTTTAAAAGTATGTTGAATGTATTTCTCCTCTTCATGTAAATACTGAGGCCTACAAATTCTCTTAAATAGAATCTGAGGATTATTCTGGATTTTATTTTGTTGTTATAGTGAGAATAGAAATTTATGAGATCATTTTTATTAGTTAATTTGTGATGGACACTAAGATTTAGACTATTGTTAATACAGTGTAGCATGATACCTAGGAAAGGTAAAGTATTTCTGGTTTCCATTTCATAAGTAAATCCTATTATATGTTTGACTTTGTTTAATTTATCTAAAAAGTTGGGTAAATCAGTATATTAATAGGTCATCATCAATATATCAAAAGTATGTTGATTTTTTTCAGTAAAATATTTTGGAAAGGACCAGATTTAAGAAATTCTAAGAAGATACATGCCATTACCCCACCTAGAGGTGACCCCATTGATAATTCAAAATTTGTTTTTAAAAAATTATTCTTAAATGTGAAATAGTAGGTAGAGGTTTGTTTTTGACTGTTAAATGCTTCTTTTTTTTTAAAAAAAGAGTTAAGAACTTATTTACCAAAAAATTGGTATAAAGTGATTTTATATCTAAACAAGCCATGAGTTTGTCAGCCATATTTGTTCTCCTTAGTAGTTTTTCAACCATGTTGCCTGAATTTTTAATGTGGTATGCTGGTTGTTCTGAGGATTTTGCCAGTTTGTGGCAAGCATTGCCAATACCTGAAATAATTGGGATGCTTGGAATATTTCTTTTTTGAATCTTTAAAATTTCTTTTTGTTAGAAATTTAAAAAAATAATATCCAGCTTCAAACAAAGTCACAAAGAAATGATATTATTTGTTTAAAAAGGTCAGATTGTGGAGAGTATGTTTTTAATGGGGAACAGAGAAGAAAATTGTCATTTCTGAATTTTAAACATTGAAAACTTAATTTATACTCTTTTGTACAATGCCATATTGAAAGGGTTGTGTGAGTTTGATATTTACTGAATGACCCCTGTATTTATGACTATTGAACCAAGCTATAATTTTAACATTCTTTTGTTAAGAACCTCATGAAAGAAACATATTTGCCAGCTATACGTTTTTGAAACAGTGACGTTGCCAGCTATACGTTTTTGAAACAATGACGTTGCCAACTACACTTTTTTGAAACAATGATGTTGCCAGCTATACGTTTTTGAAACAATGATGTTGCCAGCTATACGTTTTTGATATATCTAGTAAATACTGGATCTGGCATTAAATAACCCATAGTGGTTGATATGCCATAAAACCCCAAACAAACAAAACAAAGAAACATATTGGGGTTGGTGGTGGGAGGGGGGTAAAAGAAAAAGGGGAGGTTTACTTTCTTGCTGTTTTTCTACTCTACATTGTACCAACTGTCAGTGGTTAAATACTGGTTTTTCTAAGATTATCTCTAAAGGGTAAACAATTTAGTATTGTGACTGTCTTTTAATTGTAGAGAATCATTAATGGGTCAATGGTTAGTACAATAACTTGTGATAATAAAATATCCATTAGAAATATACAGCTGAGAATTTCTTAAATATTTTCATTGTTGAATATCATCTTATGTAAAGCACCAGTCAGTAATGGAATGGATTTGTAAAATGTCAGTCATTTCTTTGAGGATGTGAGATTTGTTTTTTGGTCTTGTTTCTTCCATTTTTTTAAATTGTCTTTAATATTTATGAATTTGTTTCTCTAAATATCTTTCAGCACTGACCTGAGGTTCAGGATCCTTGATGTGTCCTACTATGATGAAAAGACCCTTTCAGTTTTACTGCAGGATGAGACCCGAGGCAACCCTGTTTTGGCACAGTTGCCCATAGCTGCTGTGGATACGAATTGGTTTACTAATGTTCCTCATGGAACAAGTAACATTTTCCTCTCAGAACTGTGAGTCTGTGTTTCATTTGCCATTTCTCTTTCTGATATTGAAAATTCATTTGACAAGAGATATACAACAAAAATATGGTGTCAAGTCAATCTTTTCCCTGCTACTGATACCATGTAACCTACTACTGTCTGCCACATGATGATGTTAACATTGCATTATTGGGTATATGATGTCTATGATGGGGGGGGGGCACCAGCCAGAGTGGAAGGGTTGAGACGACCCACAACAGCCATGAGTTCATGATTAGAGGAAGGAATTTACTTGTGGTATACCTTGAGAGGGATGGCTTCTGCAAGAATATTCTAAGCCAAAACATACTTCACAGCACCTCCATGAATGTCAGGTTATGGAACCAGTCACAATGATCAAAAAAAAAAAATGGAATCTCTTGGCAAAATATCACAAAGTTGGTTCAGATTGTTCTTATCTTACTTTGGAAATTCAATCTGCTTTAAGATTCAAATATTGTTCTTGACTAAGTAAAATGTTTGATTTTTAAGCTAAACACTTTCTTGCCGTGTCTTGATTGCAATATTTTGGCTGCTATATTCTTCAGCCTTCTATTATATTCAATAATTTCCAGTAATGTCCAACAGAAGCCTTTATTTAATCTACAGGTAAACTCCCTTCTCATTCTTTTACCTGTCACATTGAGTGTTTTTCTGAAGAATCTTTCCTCAAGGTTACATCTGCTTTCATGATTTGTAAAGAACCAGATGAAATTTTATCCACTAGGCCGTTACATCAACAGAATGTTTCAGAAACTAATTTTACACTCACAACTCATATTCTTATTTTTTGAAATCTATATTTGTACATTATCAATAAATAACTTTTATTTATATTTACTATTTGATAATTCCATGTGGTTAGCTTGTTTTTCAACATTCTTCTAATGCCAGGGTTAGAAAACAGGACTGCCTTGAAAATCAGCATTTAAAAGTCTGCCCTCATTCTTTTTTTTTATCCAGTACTCAACCACCAAACATCTGTTGTTGATTTTTACTGAGGAGTCTTTACTTGTCTCTACTTGAAGCCAATAAATCATGAAAACTTTTGATGTCAGAATGAAAAAGTGAAACAATCAACACACACTTGTCTTTATTTGAATTTTTTTGGTGTCTATTGATTTTGACCACAAATCAAATACAGGCAAATGAATTGAATAATTCCTACTTTATCAAAGAAATCTTTTCATTTTATTGCTCCACTTGACCAAAAAAAAAAAAATTCTATAAATTATATTACTCTGATTGATTTTAGGTGCGGACTCTGATGATTTCTGAAAGTTGCCTTTAATGTAATAGACAATTAGATATAATTTAATCAATACAAAAATATGTTAATTTTCTTCCAATTTGCGGTTGATTGATTGGCTGGCTGGCTTTGCCTTTCATTTGCTTTTTTTTTTTTTTCTTTTCATGGTAAATTTTCTAATTTCAGTCAGTGTCACAATGTAGGGGACCAAATTGATCCCCTTGCCTGCCGTTCTTTGGAGAACATGAAAGCACTTAGTTTTGCTGTCAGTGGAAGTCGGAAAGTTGCAGCTGTGGTAAGTTTTCTTTTCCTTGAAAACATATCTTGCATATAAAATTGAGCAATGTTTACCTGGATACTAAACTATCAGTCAGACTACTGAAGGGAGCAGGTACTTTTGGATGTTTTTTGGGCACTACAATAAGACTGGTCCACTCATAATAATGTTCATAGATTAACTTTTTTCGGCCTTCCTCAACCTTGTCAGAATAGAAAGATATTGATTTTTTTTTTTTCTAAATCAATTTAAAAGTGAGAAAGTTTTGTTCATAATATTGATACAGTATCAAATTGATCCCCAACTTTTACAGAGTTATTTGCACTTTAATCATATTTACAGATGCTATATCGTCCTGGGTACGACGTTAAACTGCATCCAACAGCAAGGCCTCTGATCAGGAGGTTTTGAGGAAGCGTGGAACCACCTCTTAATTGCTGGTGTTCCCAGGTCCACCCTGACCCGGGGTGGTAGCACCTGTTGGGGTCCCAGCTATGGGAAAATAGTGAAATTCCAGGTCTTTTCCAGCACATTGAAACAATGATGTTGCCAACTACACTTTTTTGAAACGATGATGTTGCCAACTAGACGTTTTTTGAAACAATCATGTTGCCAGCTATACGTTTTTGAAACAATGATGTTGCCGGCTATACGTTTTTGATATATTTAGTAAATACTGGATCTGGCATTAAATAACCTATAGTGGTTGATATGCCATAAAACCCCAAACAACCAACCAACCAACAGATGCCATACCTTGAAAAATGTGTATACCATTAATATCCGCATACGAAAACAGACATTTTATCTTACAGGAAGATTTCTTCTTTATTTAAAAGAATAAATGGATATATATATTTCTATGTATTTTATTTTAAGAAAATCTTTTAAACAAGCAATTGCTTAGCAAAATTAATTTTTATCATTTTTTTACAAAAATACTTTTTGCAATTAAAGATCAAATGGATGTGCACATTCGTTAGTTTTAATTACAGAATAAAACATATACAAATATTAATGATATAAGCACATTTATCAAGGCAAGACATCTGCAAGTAAAAAAAAAAAACTAAGTTCAGATAACTCTGTAAAAGTCAGGGATCAATTTGATATTATGAACAGGAACTCCCCACTTCTAAATTGATAAAAAAAAAAATCTATTTTTCTATTCTGACAAGTGTTGTGACCTGAGGATGGCTGAAAGCATAGTAATTTCCAAACATTACTATGAGTGGATCAGTCTATTTAAGTATTGCAACCTTTTGCTACTAGTAACCTTTTCTCTACTAATGAACACTAGGTTTTCAGCTTTATCCCAAAATGCTAGTTTTGCCACCTTCACCACACTGATTGACTGAAAATAATCTCCAAATCAAAAGTCAAAAAACTAAAGCCAAATTTAGTCTTAAATGATGTTTTTTTTTTTTTAAAGAGTACAAGTGCTACCATTAATCAAGATTATTTAGTTATACATGAATATTTTATTATTAGAGCAAAATAAAGTCATTACT
Source organism: Acanthosepion esculentum (assembly GCA_964036315.1). Lineage (NCBI taxonomy): Eukaryota > Metazoa > Mollusca > Cephalopoda > Sepiida > Sepiidae > Acanthosepion > Acanthosepion esculentum. Next base: position 2,267,969 of record OZ038481.1, read on the forward strand.
TGATCTTTGGTTAGCAAAGACGTTTAATTCCAAGCGCGCATTGAAGAACATGTTTTTTATTATTTTAATTGTTTCCAGCTCTTTTCCTCGAGACGTCGATGTCGTGTTTTTTTAATGGATGCAGAAGATGATGATGATGAAGACACAATGTTTGAATCAACCTGTAATGAGACTGGCCCGAACGAGTGTAAAGCCACTGACAAGAGTGACAGTGAAGCGTGGACTTTAGCCCCAGAAGCAGCAGACAACAGCACAGCGGAAGGAGATTCTTTGGGAGCTGATGACGAAGATAAAGAAAATACAAGTATTATGGAAATGGAATAAGATCATTGGCAACATTTTGTCTTGTCTCTCCAAAGCAAAACCTTCAAGCCTGAATTCACCCCTTTTATTCTTGGCAAAATCTGGTGCCCTTTACAAAGGTGTGTGATATGTATTTGTGATGGTTAAGAAACAATTTCTTTATATTGATATAAAATTAGAAACCTCAAGTGTTTGTTTTATTTTTTGAACGCCAAAGTGGGTGCTGAAAACTAAGCTCTCCTAAAAAATCTTATATATGTAAAGAGAAAAGGGAAAACTTTTTTTGGCTGATGCATTTCTTCCTCTGATATATATATATATATATATATATATGGGGAGAGAGAGAGGATTAATACAAATTAAAAAAAAACTTGTCAGGAGGTATCAGTAATTGACTGCAGATTTTCTCATTTTTATATATACATATGTATGATAATTTGTGAAAATGTGGGAATTCAGTTGAGCCAAGAACTTTTCAGCACCCTCTTGTATTATTTTATCAACGAAGACGAACACCCAAACATAATTCACCATTGCATTCTACTCTTTTCTGTGGATTTAGAGAAAGTCAAATCCAATTTTGTAAATTATTTGGATCAGGTCCAAGATAGTTTCTAACCTTTCTTGATTATTTCTGTATGGATCTTTTTCAAACTTTTTTTTTTCAGTTGGAATGAGATTCTTTTCTTATATTTTTTCTTTTAATTTAATTGAAAGGAACAGAAAATGCCTTAAAATCCTTCTAAAAAAATGCAGCCTGTAGAATTAAACTTTTCGTTCATCAATGTGGCTCAGAAATAAAATAAAACTTGGAGAAAGAGAAAACAAAATGAATGGTTTTTCATTTTCATCTTGAAAAAAAAAGTTTTTTATTTTTTTTTTTCAGAATTTGATAATTACAAAATAATTACATTTGTGGATATAAAAAAAAAAATATGTCCATGTCTGTAATAGCTTTAAATCATGTATGAGAAAGAAATTGAACTTTTAAAATTAATTTTTCTGTTCACTAATGGGAAAAATATGTTGCTACATGACATAGCAAACTTTTATGGTACATTCTGCGAGTTTCTATATTGTATTTTGCCAAGAGGGACATGAGATGTAACATGCACCCTAATCTCTACCTTTTTATACAAGACCTGTTGAGCAGTGCTATAAATGAAATAGTTTAACACTTAAATGGGCAGCAGAGTAAATGTGTCAAAAATCTCCATCCATTCTCACTGTTCCATCCAACATTTGATGTGAACAATTTATGACACTTGCAATTTTTTCAAAACCATTTTTCCTAGGTTGATGTGCCATGAAATTGATCAAACCCATTTTCAGAGTTCCTTTTGTCCTTTAGATATATAGGAATCTGTAATTTGTGTCCAGAAATCATAAAGTTCCTTCATGGAATGTTTCCAGAGTCGGAAAAGTAATGGCCAACCACGTTTCTCTGTATCCAGTGGATATATATTGGTAGGATTCTGCCAGTATGTGTAACGCCCTATTACTAGGGACTGCACAAGGCGCCCACACACCAGTAGAGGGAGTGCCTCCTTTTCAACCTGTTTAAGATCAAACTCTGTCAGGTAACCTGCCAGTACATGTCTTCCAACCTCCAATGGGTTGTCTAGTTTACACTCAATCATCAAATACATGATCATCATTGCCAGATCAAATACTGGGAAGGAATGTGTGGCATCAGCAAAATCGATAATTCCACAAAGAATGTAGTCCCTGTCCTTGTCTTCAGTAACACTTAGGCTGTTACTGCCTGTTGTTGACGTGGTTGACACAGTTGATGATGGCTTCTCTTGTGCCAGGATGTTTAACAGATTCATATCTCCATGAATTTGACCTGAAAGAAAAAGAAAATTTAAAGGAAGCTTTATAGAAAGAAAATTGAAGAAATTTTCTTAAAAAAAAAAAATTCTTTAAATTAAATAAGAATCTACATTCGAAAGTAAGCTTCTGAGATATTCACAAATCTTGAGTTGGAGCCAAAATCTGTAGAATTTTTCATTAGGTGGCGTTTGAACATGTGCTTTTCTTTCACACTTGAAGGAAATTTTTTAATCAATAAAATATACTGAGGTGACATGAAGATAATCCTGGTCACTGAACCTCACAGATATAATCTACACATCATGTGAATGTTGTAAGGCATCTGAAAACACTTGGATACATGAATCGCAAGGATGTTTGTGTGCCTCATGATTTAGCAGGAAAAAAAAACTTTAATGGACTGCATCTTCATCAGCAATTCTCTGCTCAAACAAATAAGATCCATTTTTTAAAAAAATGATTACAGTTGATGAAAAATAGATTGTTTACGATAATGATAAGCAAAACGGGTACTGGCAAAACAAAGAAAGCCAGTCTGAATCCAAAGATGATGTTGACGTGTATCTCATGGAATTTGAAGGTTATTGTAGATTACAAGAGTTGTTTCGGACACAAAGGCATAAATTGATAAGTGTATGGACTTGACCAAATGACACCAAACTGCTCATCTATTGACAGGCCAGGGAGAAACTTACAGCTTGATCCAGATGTTGCCTGACTACAGCTGCTGTACTCACCTGATCTCGTTTCTTTGCATTATTACTTATTTCGATCCCTACAAAATTCTCTTGAAGAACAATGCTCTGGAAGCTTGTAAAATCCACTTTTACCTGTTCATCATCCAGAAAAATGTAAAGTTCTTGGAGGACAGAATTATGAACCTGCTTTAATGATGGAAGAAGGTAATGGAACATAATGGCACATACGTGATTGAATAAATCTGTGGACAAAATCTAAGTATTGTCTTTGAAATTCACTTAAAAACACTATGGACTTTAGTTCTGATCAAATACTTTGGATGGAGGAAAGGTTTGAAAATTAAGAAGCCATTTGATTATGAAGAAAGCAATTGTTTAATCACCAATGTCTAGTTGAGAGCAGATTTTATTTTCTGGGAATGCAAACAAAACCATTTTCATAGGTGCGAGCTTGAGTACGTGGTGGTGTTTGTGAAAAAAAACATTAATAAGGCATAAATATATTAACAAAGAATGAAAGTGAAATCTCTATCCTGGAAAGACGTTTTTATGTTAATGCTTTTTGGATAAAATATTGAGTTTTTCTTTTCTTTTTAAGATCCTATTCTTGAAGAACTCCCATTAGTCATGAGGTCACCATGCTTTTTTATGTCTAGGAACTGATCTTGGTGCTTTTTCATTGTAATTGTAAAGCCGAATTTTGATGACACTTCTTGGAATATTCTTTTTCTGGGAGAAGTCCCACATTTGTTAAAAACTCTCTTGTTCTTCTGTCTGGCCTCCAATAATCTCTGAGAATTCAGGACAATTGTAATTGCCTACAGATTGTGAGATTGAGAAACATTTTTCTTTTTTTTAATATTTCATATTAAACTCTTTATCACTTTCTATTTGGTTAGAAATTTGCAGTTTTGAATCTAATGACCTAAATAGCATCTTCATCCAAAAGTCAACTTATTCTTAGACAGTCATTTTCTGCCATTAGGAAAACAGCTGTTTGGCCAGACAAAAGAAAAATGCAGGATTTAGCAAAGAAAAATTGAGAAAAAAAACTCATGAAATTCAAACAAATGAAAAATTGCTAAGTGAAAAAGCCAACTTAAGTGTATTGAAAAAATATATAATGTGTGTGGTGTGTGTGTTACCAGGATTTCAATTTCTCACTTTTATATTATACCTGAGGATTAAAAAAAAAAAAAACGTAATTGTCATTTATTCAATTTCTGTCCAAGCACACACAGTTTTTTTTTGTTTTTTTTTAAATTTTTCTAGTGAGTATAGGGATGCAGTTCAAGAAAAAATCAAAACTTTGTATTAAAAAAATAAATCCCAAACAATTGTTTCAAATAACATCCAGAGAAATCTGACTTCATTTAAATTTACATCACTTTCACTTCAGTTTATTTTTTCCATTTTGGCTTGAAAATAATTTCACTTGAATATGGAGATTAATTTGTTTTTATGATGAATTTCTGTTTCCTTTTTAGACAAAGATCTTTTGCTTTTCAAACGGACAATTAGTAGACAAAATACTTTTTTTATGTATTGGAATATTAATTTTAGCTTTGAGAAGCCATATAAACACTTCATTGAATTTAACTAAGTCGTGTATCAGAATGATTTTGGCCAGTGTGTTTTTTTACGGAAATATGTGGAAAATGGAACACAACAAAAATTATTTAGTGTTATTTAAAGGAAAGAATCAAAAGATGGCATTGAAACATTTAAATAATGTTGTATAATGACCTTTTTGAAATTCTGGAAATAATGGAAGAATTTGCCACTTGTATGCATCAATGACTTCATTGACTACTTGATGTTTCTTCTGGTCTTCAATTGCAAAAGTAAAATCCTTTAACTTTGGTATGAATTCCATGCTCCAAATTGATTGGTGATTCTCATAGTAAGAATGATAAAAATCCTGCAATGGAAACATAGGCTCTGTTAAAATTTGGAAACTTTTGCATTTATGCACAATTTGTTGAATACAATAGAGAAAAACTTGTAAAATGAATGAAATTCTGATCTCATGAACCATAAAAAATGATCTTGATTAGAGGTTTCTTCTCAATTAGCATTAATCCAAATAATAGAGATTTCAGTCAACCTGTGAAATCAGTCTTCATCTATTATCTGTTCAGACTTTTAAAACTAGCTTCTGTGTAGGGGTGGGGTGGGGGGTTTAATTGTGCCTCTAACCAAAACTAAAGGAACCACGGATGCAGCTTAGAAAAGAGCAGCAATGGTAATTCTGAAGAAATAACTTTGAATTCTTCAATTCACTCGATGGAACTTCAAAACTTCACTTTAACTTTTGATTCCGACAGTAAAAACTGATTTGGGCTGAAAATTGAGATCTTCAAATCACACACTCTGCAGAACACTTCAACATTTCACGTCAGGAAACCTCACTTTAACTGATTCCTTGGCATTTTGAAGAAATAAAATTGATTTTCTCAATTTGCAAAGTTTGGGAGATATTTTAAACTGAATTTAAAACAAAAATGTTTAAATTCAAAAAAGTTTTTGTGTTACTTTATACTCAATATAAATTAAAAACTTTTAAAATCACTATTTTGTTTTTCAGTTATTTTAAAATTTGAATTTTTAAATGTTTCCTCTTCATCCGGACACAAAACCCAATACTGGATGTTCAAGCATCAGATGAAGGGCAGATTTCCAATCCCGGGATCATCCTGACTCCAAAAAGGTAGAATATGTCTTTGTAGAGCAGATGTGGTCCGAGTTAGAATGGGTTTCGGACGGACAGCCAGAATTTGCCGTTTTTATTTATTTATTTAGAAGAAATAAACTGACTTTATCACAAGTTTACGTTTTTTTTTGTTGAGAAAACTTTCAGTCATTACAAACAATAGCATTAGAACTTTTCTTTTGATGGGGGTGGGGGGGTCTGTCTTTAGATCGTCTCACTTTGTTAAATATAATTAAGGTTAGTATGGTAGAAGGCCAAATGGAGGTAACATGTATGTTACAGAAAGATTATGTTGCGCCAAATCTACAAATGGGGATTTTTAAATGTTTTAAAAATCAACATTCAAGATCTTAATATAACCCCCCCCCCCCCCACACACACACACAAAAAAAAAAGATTAGGGTCCTGTCCAGGAAAAAGTGAACTGATGAAGTTTAGCCAAATGCAAATGACCAGTTGTATTCAATCCAAGAATTTCTCTCTTCCAACACAATTGCAATCAACCTCTCATTAGCAAGGGAGATTATGTTTTCACGCGTTTATTCCCCTTGACCATTTTCTATATTAGCTATATTCAGAAATTCTAAGCAGTTTGAATATAATGTCGCATGTTCTGAGACGGAATAAGATTTCTTTGTACAAAAATATAATAATCCTTATTTGCAAAATGACAAAAACCTAAAATGGAACGAATTTTATTTCTTTATCGAAAGGAAAAGAATTCTAATAATGCTGACTTGGTCTCTTTCCAATTTGGTTGAGTTTTCGTACTTTTGAAAATGTTCCTCTCATCTGATTAACACTTTATTGCGCTAAGCCACTTGAGACAGGTTTGCGCATTTCTCTGCATGTTTATAATTATTTGATCTTAGTCCACTGAATATGAATCTTCATTTTGAAACCTGATGACGCTAGAACTACATTTTCATTTTTCGCCATGATCTGTTGGGATAACCATGCTAGATCGTAAGAGCACCTGACGAAAGCTAGCATATTGCACAGATGGCTCACCAACCTCCTTACTGGAGTGGACGCTTGCTTTTAGCTGTTGACATACGTTTTTATCATGATGCTAATAAGAATTATTTTCTTGACACATGCTCATGCACACACATATTCTAAATTAAAACGGAAATAATTACAACTGTTATTTACTTTGAGAGCTTTATCAATGAAACCAGTGAATTTCCCACATTTATAAAAGAGGGGTGGGGTCAGTGGCACTTTATCAAGAGTTGAACCCAGAATAAATGTCTGCAGCACCACTATGTATTCGCGGTATTCTGTGCAACTTGGATTGTCCAAATCTGAAAAGAGAATAAAGCACAATATTTGAACAGATTTTAAATTTTAGAAAAAAGAAAACTAAACAATTGTTAACATTTTCGTCACTGTATTTGATGAATGAAGTAAGAAGTATTGACATTGTTTTTTTTTTATCAGTTGTTATGAACCTTTCTTTAGTAATTGCCATTGTTTTCAATACACATTCTGTCAGTCATGAGATTGTGTAAAAACGGAAAATAAGACATGTTAGGTTACTGTTAAGCTGTTGTAGATTTTCTACCGATTCCATGATAAAAAGCAAAGAAGCAGCAACTAGTTAGAATTTGATTCAGGAATTGACTGGAGCCCAAGAACTCTGTGAATAATGGCTGATAGAACAAAATCAAAGATGTTGTGTGTAATTGCGTTGGGAAGTGGTTAAAAACTTGGAAAGGGCAGTTATGCAAATTGTGCTAGAATTATTGTTGAGCATCGATGTTAGTCAAAAGTTGGCTATTTTGATTAGTGTTTTCCAGAAAGGAGGGCATTTATGCACTGCATTTCTTAGTTTTCGGGTTTTGAGAAGAGAAAAAAAGGGAAATGTAACTCATAGCAAAGCAAATACAAGCGGAAGAAAAGGGCTGAAAATTTATTGGTTTTAATGTTGATTAAACAAATTAACGATGATAGGTCGATCGATCGATTGATTGGTCTTTTATGGATTACCAACCCTTTATGGGTTTATTTAAAGCTGAAACATTTTCAGATTGTAAGAATAATAATTTGTAAGTCAATGATGGCATTAGCAATTTTTGTGGGGAGATAATGATTTTTCCAGATACCAGTCTTACTATTTAATCCATAGTTGGGTGAAAAGAGGGTTTTTACGATGAGTTTCAGAGATTTGAACAATGATATGAAAAGGAATTACTATTGTCATGGAAGGTATGCCAAAATCGACTCTGGGTGCACTGAAACTGTAGCCTTGTACCAGAATGAGCTATAGAAATAATCCATCATTAAATGCTGATTAGTCAGCTAAACTTGTGCCATCTAAAGGGCTCTATTATAAAGTAAATAATATGTACATCTATATGGTTTGTAATTACTGTGAGCTCCATTTTTTTGGCCTTGTGTCAAACAATCTCATAGGTTGCTGTATATATATATATATATATATATATATATAGACATAGCTGATACATCTTGTCCTTTCGAATCTGGAATCCTAAATATGGCTTCTCCAGAAACACAGAAGAATCTCTGGTAACTCCATTCCCGTTGATAATTATTATACTTAAGATTATCGTTTCATTTTCCTTTTCACACTGTTTGTTGTGTAGACATATGTTGTAGTTTCTCTGCGTGGGGCACATGTAATTTTGTGTATGACTTAGCTGTATAAATTTCTCTGTGATCAAAGCATGTTTGTAGATAAAAAGTCATTAGGCACCGACGTTTTTATTGTAACATATCAGAAGTCCAAGGACTTGAAAAAGGTTACCATTTAAAATACTATATTTATTTAGGAAGCAAAGTCCAAAGTTAAAAACCGTACATTTTGGTACCCCACAAAAGAATCTGGTGAATATCGATTCACAGGGCGATGAAGAAAGATATATCATCAAAACTACATTTGCACTTAAAAATGAGATTGTCGTCACTCATTATTCAACTAACAAGGAATTGATAAAAAATTATGTTTGGTCAGATTTAGAGGATTAGGTCGACAATAGTAATCTATTAAAAATCAAAAAGAAAGATTGTGTGGGTCTCAGGAACTGATGCAAGCACGATTAACGCAATTGTTCTATTTTAGGTATAATTTATGCTCATTTGCACGCATGTATAGAACTATTTGCAAAAACAAAAAATTCAATAAAGATATTATTTAAAAAAATAATTTCCTATTTTATTTTGAAAACAATTTTATTTCCCTGTAATCAAAGAGTTAGAGTCACGATTATCATCATGAGCCCCCAACCCAAACAAAAAAAACCCCAAAAAATAACACGCGCTCTAAATGAGGCTTTGAGGGAAAAAAGCATCAATTCACATTTGCCTGCGCTTTGTCTCGGCACAAATAATTGATATGTCATGATGGTTGACCGAGAAAAGTGTAAGCGCTTAGGCAAACCACTTCCCCGTAGCTACCTTACTTGCTTATGCAGTAGCAGTAAAAAGCTGTCAACCCCATCATCAACCTTGACACGAGACAATCCAAATACTTACCGGTGTATATTTTTTGTAGCGAAAATAATTTTCCATCCAGATTTGGAATTCGTTCCGGTGTGGGGACTTTTTTCTGTCGAATGAAATCTGTCATAGCGTACAAGGCATCTGAAAGAGGAAAATAAGGGGCATAATGAAATCATTTCAAATGACAGTGTTGTTCTATTTGGCTTAAGAGCAACCATTTTGAGTACTTCAGCCACATACCGATCCATCAATTTATAGGATTTACAAAGATTTCCCGTGAGAAATTATTGAAACTGGTTTTATAAGCCTTAAAATAGTTTTTTTTCAAGGCGAATTAGGGTTAGAATTAACTGGGGTCGACATATAAACAAGACGTGTTGCAAAATAATTTCTTGTTCAAAGATCGATATTTGCTTAAACTAGAAAGTTTTCATTCATTTCAAAGCAGGAAAAAATACAATAATGTTACTTTAGAGAAATTAAGAATTGTCATTGTATTATATCACAACGTAAGCCGGTACTGTTGCATGCAGATGACGACTACTATCCTGGCATACATTATTCCATGCCTCTTAAATCTATTGATGCAACATAACAAGAGTAGTAGGTGGGTTAATTGAAGAAGTCAGGCATAGTTCCATCATATCTCATATATGTCTATTGCTTGAAAGTAATTTGAAGTCAACACTTAGAGGCGACAGTCTGCTTCATGCTGGTCGCAATTGTCAGATCATTGACTTCAATGTTCACTTTTATATTTACACACGCTCTCTGATATTGATCACTTTATCCCATAAATATAGCACACCTTAAGACTATATTTCTTCATATATATATATATATATATATATATATATATATATATATATATACACTGTCGAAACAGTTAAATGTAACTGCTTTTTCTACGCCAACAGCTTCTTCTCTCGCACTTCTCGACGGTGGAACTCCCTTCCTCTTACTTGCTTCCCGGACAACTATAATCTTCAAAAATTTAAATGTAATGTCAATCGACAACTTCTGTTGCTTTCATCCCCATTCTTCTTTTTTATCCTCCTCCGTTCTTCTTTTGATCATCCCCCCCATGCCCAGTCTTTTCTCTTACTTACTCTCTCTGTAGCCCCTTGCGTACTAATGGCACTCCCGCCTTGCTTGGGGTGAATTGCTTAAAAAATTATGATGAAAGTTCAATGCAGAATTAAAAGAAAACAATTGACGACAGCCATTTGTGTGAAATGTGTCCCTGTTTGAAACCTGGATTGTTCAGGAGGAGATAACCCGACACTCACAGTTTCAGACGTTAACAAGGTGGATAGGATAAATTTGTTTTTGGTTTGAGTTATAGGTGCTGATGTTATAGGCCTATAGTGACTTCCAGATGGTGGTAATATAACGACGCACATCTACATTAAAGTTTTGAAGGTACACTTGGAGTCATAGTTCAAGAAGAAATCAAACGCTCATAGAAAGATGCATTGAATTTGCACGACAATACTTCACGAAGAAAATGAATGGCAGAAAAAAAATGTATTTCAAAGACATTCATCTGATGAAGTGTCCAGCTTGTTTGCCCGATATTAACCCGACCGAAAACTTGTGGCGCATTCTATCGAGGAATGTGTATATTATTTGGAAATTGCGGTGCAACAAAGACGAAATTTGGAATGCGAGTCTGGAAGCTGTGCAATTTGTTTTATATGAAGAAACCCAGCGGCTAATAAAATCACTGGATGAACGACTTAAAAGGCTAATATCAGAACACGAAGCATTAATTTCATATTAATGTGATCTTTAGAGTTTTGCTGTCATTGCAGTAATAATTCTTTCGTTATTTTTTTTGTGTTCGAAACTTGTTTTTGTAAGATTTCTGGTAGAATTCATAAAAATTTGAAAAATAGTAAGGCTGACACGTTGTCTTCAATTGTTTATCGATATTATGTGAAATATCCTGCTTATTAATAGGGGAAATTATTTCCAGAAATCTTTCTAAAAATAAGGCAAAATGAGACGTAGTTTATAATGCGAGACATTGTATATAAATTATTCAAGCACATGCGGTGAATGATAAGCCAGGAGAGGTAATTATGAGTGTTGTATATAGGAGAGGTAATCAGGGGAGGTGGTCGGTCGTCCTTTATAAAATGGAAACAAGAGCCCTATAATCATGATAAATATTTTTAAAAGAAATTTAGTTAATACTCTAATAAAAGGCAGGGAAAAGAAAAAAGTTTTTACAAAGAAATTCCCTCGAGGTTTTTTATATAAAAACTTTAACGCTTCTTATAAAATATGGCTTGGAACAGCGTCCAAGGCACATGGCTATTGTGATGTTTTTTTTAAGAATTGTACATCGCGAAAGATGACTTCCAAAAGTTAAGCAAAGTCTTAAGAAACAGGAAAATGTTGTTAGAAACTAAGAAAAGAGTGTTGTACTGTTACGTAATATCCGTACTTCTATATGGCAATGAATGTTGGACAATTTCCTCACAGATGAAGACGAGACTTGAAGCAACGGAAATGTAGTTCTACAGGAGGGTATTGAGAATGCCATAGACAGAACATGTGAGTAATGAGGAAGTTTTAAGAAAAATAGGAAAAAAAGACATTGATACTTAGAACCAGAAAGAGACAGTTGAAATTTCTTGGATACAAAATGAGGAAAGAGGGTTTGGAGAATTTGACACTCATAGGACATACTGAAGGCGAGAAGGTGGGCAAAAGAAAGAAACAAATGACCCCTACCGAACAAAGTTTTGTAAATTTATGACAGAACAAGGATTGGAAGGGATAATTAATAAACAGACATTGCTAAGAGCTACAAAAGAGAGGAAGTTGTGGAAAGCCATGATCACCCATGTCTCGAAGGGACACGCCACGTATGTCATGCGCTGATTTCCCCTGTCTCTTTTCCTCTATTCGACCTGTGAGTATCAGATTCTCCAGGCCCTCCTTTCTCATCACGTCTCCCAGAAATTTCATCTGCCTCTTCCTTATGTCAAGCATAAGCTTCCTCCTTGTTTGCATCCTCTCCAAGACCTCATCGTTGCTCACGGTCCATGATATCCTCAGCATCCTTCTGTAGAACCACATCTCCGCCGCCTCGAGTGTCTTCTTCATCCTTGAGGATACCGTCCAACATTCGCTGCCGTATAGGAGGTCAGATGTCACGTAGCAGTTCAGTACTCTTTTCTTTGTCACCATAGAAATCCTCCTGTTTCGCAGTACTCTTCCGAGCTTCTGGAATGCATCCTTGGCCATCCCAATCCGTCTTCGGATCTCAGCGTCGCACCCACCGTCCTCACTCAGACCACTTCCCAGATACTTCCACACATGTTTGATTTTGGTGTCCCTGACCTGCAAATCGCATTTTGTGCTCATCCTTTTTACTGATGACCATGCATTCTGTCTTCTTGTAGTTTATGCTTAGTCCTTTCTTTTCGCTCTCCCTCGATACCTTCTGTAAGAGGTTTTGTAGTTTCTTTTCCGTGTCTGCTATCAGTACCGTGTCATCTGCGTATCAGGGAGACACTGACTATATTGCCTTACCAATGAGTTACGTCACTGATATACTGAAATGTTAGCTCGACTATGTGAATTGAGGATTTGCCGATTAGATAAGCAAAATTAAGACGTTGTGTAAACGAGACGATTGTTCAGGATCAGATACATCTGCCCAGTGTCGCCGGATTTTAAGGCTGAAAGCTTTTTAATTTTCAAATTAAATAAAATAAAATTTCTCTGTTCGACAAAGAGGAAATATTCCTAACTTACAATAGTTTCTGGCAGCGAGTATTTCCAGCATCTGATTCTATCTTTATATACGTACTCATAAGTACACTGTTTGCAATAATTTCTAACCAGTGAACGTATGTTTTAAATTACCTATCTCCCTGATATTGCGTGAATCTGAGAGAAGACGCTCCTACAATTTCAGGGCGGCAAAAGTAGGAAATAGGCCACATGATAAATTGCCTTTGTCGGCCATTTTCTGTGTCAGATATTTGTTTGACATTCTTCCATCGACTCCTTGTGCATTGTTTCGTCTTGTCCAATGATTGTATCATGATGCCCTTCCCTTTAAAACTTCCGAATTCTCTTTATTACTACGCTCCTTCACCATCAGGGAGTTTCTTTGAACCACCGTCTAGGTGGGGATATGTGTGTGGAGAGAGGCTTGTTGAAAGAGTGTTGGGCATATTTTTTATGTAGAGAGAGAGATAGAGAGAGATAGAGAGAGAGAGAGAGAGAGAGAGAGAGAGAGAGAGAGAGAGAGAGATTAAATTCCCTTTTATGACAAAAATTCACACACTGCTATTCTCCAACCGAAGAGTAAGATTGTAAGACGCGAGTGTTTCTGGATTTTGACTTCAAGATTTCAGTATTTGGGGGAAACAAAAACAAAAAAAAAATTCTATTCATTTCTTTATTTCAAATTTTTCCTAACAGAATCTCACTAATAAATATAATTTAAATCTGATTCTACTACTACTACTACTACTACTACTAATAATAATAAAAAACTACTTGGGTGGTAATATTATAAAAGACAGATCTCCGGTGTCAAATTGGGAGTTTTAACGATTCAAAATGAGTAGCCACCATCTGAATTTTGTTGGAAAAATTATGCATTTAAGAAAAGAAAATGTACGATAGTCGTTTTTAAATTAACGAAACTGGAAGATGATAAAAATGTTTACCTATATATTGTGGAGTCTGAGAGTCTCGTAAGTTGAAGACTTTGAGGAGGTAGCCGTTCGGATCGACGGAATCCAGGTGAGGATTTTTATGCTCTTTGTGGACACTAACCAGGAAGTTACGGTCATCGTAACTCACCAATTCCTCCCAGTTGATAACGTCCATGCCATAGAGACGCGACATCAAATTACTGACCATACCAGCAGGGTTTATTGGTTTGATCAATTGACTAGAAGCCGGAGTCTCACTCATCCTTTAAAAAGAAAAAAAGTAAATACGTATTCGAATGAAAGTTGTTGTTTTTTGCGCATTCAACGATGCATCTTTACAATTTAATTTTTTCGCTAATATGGCGAAAAGGTTAAATTGTAAAGATGTTAAATTGTAGAGGTTATATAAGAAATACAACAAAACTCTTAGTGAGTTCAAAATGTCTCCTGAGATAAAGCTAGTCTACATGTTGAAATAAAATGAAAAGTCATGGTTTTTAACTAATATATGACAACAACAACAAAAATCTAGAATACATTAAAAACAGAATTTAGTTACAATTGTATTACGTTGACGAGACAAAACATGGAATTTACAGATCGCTTTATACGTTTTTTTCTGTTCACCCATCCAAATGCGAACTAATTTCTGTGCAGCTTTCAATAATGATGGCGCCATTGTGGTAGGTTATTGTGCTATGTAATAGATTTTACAAGTCAGTGATTGTAAACTGGACGTTTTGTTTAAATAGGAAATTAAAGTAGAAGAAACAAACTATTCGGAATATTGAGAAGAAAAAAGCTGTGATAAAATGCCAAAAACGAAAGATTAACAAATCACGTTTGTAGTTTTGATCACAGAGAATAGACAAGAGGTATTAAAAATGTAACTCTTTTAATAATTTCACCCAAAGCAAGGCGATAAAGTCACTAAGACGTAATAAGTTACTGAGAGCGAAAGAAACTAAGAAAACTGAGTTTTTGTTGAGGAGAGAGGACGATAAAAGAAGAGGAATTAAAAAGACAGAAGATAACGATTGATGTTGCATTGAACTTTGTGAGGATCAAGAAAAGATTAGAATAGAAATTACGCTTACAGTTACGTAGCAATAAATGAGAGTGTGTTAAGAAGTAAAACTAAGAATGGTATTTATTTCGGGAAGTAATTATTGTTATTATTAAGAACAAGACTTATCTAAGTCAGTCATGAAAACATGTCATCCGATCAGGGTACGAGGGAGTATCGCTAGGTGAAGCCAAGGTTGAGGAATGGTCGCTAGGCGTAGCCAAGGTGGGTCAGGATAGTTGTTAGCAACAGTGTAGAATGGTAAATAGGACATATCAAAGGACGAAAACTAAAAAAAAAAATTCTACGACCAGCTAACTAGAGGTGGTGTCTCGATAAAGTCACTGCGGAGAAAGCAACGGTTAAACACTGCATTCGTCCCTCCAATACAAATTCTAGGTATAAACAAAGTAATAGTAAGCGATGTGAAGAGCTCAGTTCCCTTGGAATTGATCTCTCGCTTGGTAAGTAGAGTTACGTGCGACAGGTACCAACTGACCATCATCCAGTGATTGTTTCCCAATTTGGACATAGAATGTTATGGTATTTTACAAATGTATGTAGGTAGAAAATCACGAACTGGAAATGGAAAGGCTAAATATCGACTTTCTAGGAATAGGTGAAACTAGAAACATGAACATGGAGGACATAGAATCATCTGTGCAGATTGATAGAGAAATGAAAGACGAGAAGGACTCTCATAGTGGATAAAGAGAAAGGAAAATGCGTTCTGAGATATTGGGCAACGGTTAGTGTTCTTTTGGGGAAAACTGAAAGACAAACAATTTGATATGGCGCCATCATAGTAAACATGACAAAACACGGAAGAAGAAATAGATAAGTTTTATAACGCTCTAGATAACACCAAAAACAGGAGAAAATTTTAAGAAATTAACATCACGCGAGACTTAACGCGAGCATCACACGAGGCTTAAATGTAAAAGTAGGAATAAGAAAAGGCAGTGAAATAGTCAACAAATACAGACCTGGATCCCGCAACGAATACGAAGAGTTCAGTGGTGCATATATATATATATATATATATATATATATATATATATAAAAAGTGAACATTGAAGTCAACACTTAGAGGCAACAGTCTGTTTCATGCTAGACGCAATCGTCAGGCCACGGGTGCTGTTCACTGAACAACACTCGTGGCCTGACAATTGCGTCTAGCATGAGACAGACTGTCGCCTCTAAGTGTTAAATTCAATGTTCACTTTTATATTTACACACGCTCTATCTCTGATATTGAGCACTTTGTCCCGTAAATATAGCACACCTTAAGACTATATTTCTTCATATATATATATATATATATATATATATATATATATATATATATAAAATGGACAAAGTCCGACAATTATTTTAAGACATTTTTTTATGTCTATACATTCTTTTTTATAGATACAAATATTTAAGTAAATGCTCTGTTTATAATAAACAGTATTAACAACATTTACCGGCCTGAATGTCCGAGAACGATCCTATGTGGCCGAATCGGTTAAAAGGCACGTCAGGCTATATGATATACGATACAGGTTCGGTTCCTATCGGAGGACGAATATTTTCTATGAATATTTCTCGGACATTCAGGCCGGTAAGTGTTGTTAATACTGTTTATTATAAACTTAATTTACTTAAATATTTGTATCTATAAAAAAGAATGTATAAACATAAAAATGTCTTAAAATACATACATACATTATATATATATATATATATATATATATATATATAAACAATCAGTAAAAGATTAGGTAATACAGTTGTATACTCTAAATCAATATAAGATAGGTCCCAGTGTGTTCACGGAAGATTCAGAAAAGCAACGACAAGAAAGGACTATTAAACGTAAGAAACAAAATGCATGGTCCTCAGCAAAAGAGACAAGCCAGGATGTACGTTACATATTGGGGACATTAAAATGAAGTAGGCACAGAATTTAAACTATTTGGATAGTGTAGTAACAGACCACGGAAAATGCGACGCAGAAATCCAGAAGGAAAATACAAATAGCGGAATATACCTTCCAGAAACAAAGCAAAGTATTAATAAACAGGAAAATTTTTGTTAGAAGCAAAGAAAAAAACAAAAAGAATTGCTATGTGAGATCTAATCTCCCATATAACAGTGAATGCTGGACAATCTTTTCGCAGAAGAAGCACCGACGAAGACGGTGTTTTCACTGAGGGACGCGCCGCCGGAAATCCCATGGAGTGTGAACACGCGAACAAGTGAAGGAAAATGGAAGCTGAAAGGACCCTTGTATATACAATCAAAAGGAGAAAGTTGAAATTTATGCAAGACATACTGAGGAAAGAGGGCCTGGAGAATTTAACACTCGCAGATCTAACCACTTTCGCCCCAGGCCCTCAAACTCCGACGTCTTACTCTCTGGGTTGAGGTGTCTACTCGGTCTTAACCGAACTTAAGGGAGTGACTGTAGGTCCCCTGAGCATCCGTAGATCATTCGACCGGTCCACTGGTTTAATCCTGCTTCCTGCCCACGTTGTGTTTGGTTTGATCCAGAAAGCAGAAGTGATGTTCATCCATTTACAGTCGACTGAAGATGTAGACACGGCTGGAGAGTCTGTGCCAAGAAATTTAGAATGCACCAAATATATATATATATATATATATATATATATATATATATATATCTGCAGTAAGCCGAACAAACAACTATTCAATGGTTGAATTGTTAATGTCTTTTTTATAGCAGAAAAGAATAGTATAGAAAAGAAACGTGTTACAGAAATGAAAATAATTGACGTAAAAACTCATACACTGGATACGAGAGAGAGAGAGAGAGAGAGAGAGAGAGAGAGAGAGAGAGAGAGAGAGAGAGAGAGAGAGTTGTGATTAGCTTGTTGTGAAATCGTCTAAGAACGATATGCGACTCTTGATTATTGTGCTTGTTCGACGTTTCCGTTTCCAGTGGTAGTAATAATAGTAGCAGTAGTAGTCTTAGACGTTGGAGGAGTAATTCGCTTCTTCGTACGTATATCAACAAAATATGTAAGCGGGCGCCTGGCTCCAACCCCTGACGTCACTCCCAATCTCCGACCTCTCTCTCCAACTCGATTGCACTCGACGGCAGACCAGCCAACCACTCTCTAGCCTCTTCCGTCTGTCTCTTCGTCTGCCTTTCTCGTCGCCTTTCTCGTCTGCTTTTCTCGGCTGTCTTGTAGCGCCGCGACCCGTAACGGTCGACGCGGGTGCTCATGCGCGTGACGGCACGCATGCGACGACGACGCGCCGACCGATCGCGGCCTCTCCATTCTCTTCGAGAATTCTCTCCCGACTGCCACTTTTTCAGCATAACTACGCGTTTATATAGATAAATCTGACTGATCATAAATCGACCCTTGATCCTCACGCGTTTATCATGAGTGTCGCTGTCAACCCAAAACCATGCGAGTTTCAAAGTTCTCCATCGCTGAGTAAGCCTTATTTCAAATTTTAACCGATAAAAATTATCTCGATCATCTTTCATTGTTTTCCTTATGACCCAATTCCAAATGGGCTAGATCAGATTCCCATCAGTAAACAAAATTGTTCTGATCTAATTTCGCTGTTCAAATCTACTGCAATTTCAATAAAAAAAAAAAAATATGTGTGTTTGTGTGTTTCCCAAACTCTCTCTGTCACACACAGGGTATACTGAAGCAGAAGGAAACAGTGGCTAAGCTAATTTTTTAATTTGTGTTAATGGATAACAGATCATAGACTAAGAAGGGTTATAAAAAGGCAAAGCTTATTTCTCCTATGTGCTTTATCCACTGAGGATGTTGGCGATGTGAATATCAAATTTTCCAAGCCCTCTTTCCTCATTATGTCTCCTAGAAATTTCAATTGTCTCTTCCTGATAAGTATAAGCGTCCTTTTTTATTTCCATTTGCTCCAAAACTCCGTGGTTGCTCACATGTTCGGTTCATAGTATTCTCAGCATCCTTCTGTAGAATCACATTTCTCTTACTTCAAGTGGCTTCTCATCCTCCAGCATTCACTGCCATAGAGGAGGACTGATATTACATGACAAAAGACATAACTAACTGACATGCATTCACATTGTTAGAGTCTTTATCTCATTCGGATGCCAGTCGGCGTTGGAATGAAGCCAGAGGTGCAGAGGAACTGCCTGCTCGTGAACCACAATTGCGGATTGTGGATATTTAATGAATGCGCACCTTATGGAATAAGTCTCGTCCTTTTTTTTTAAAAACCCAAACAAGGGTAGACCGATTCGATTTGGATCGAAGGGGGAATTATCGAAAGAGAAATCTAAATCTATAAATCACTTCTGGAAAAAATGTTTTAAAAATAAAATATTCTGAATTGAAGAATTTGTGAGCATTAATTGAGATTTTGAAAACGTTTACCGTATACGACTTCATGTATAATACGGGCATGAATTATACCCCCCCCCGAAAAAAATTAGCTGCGCAACCTGACACCGAAAATGCATGTTTTTTAACCTCTTCCAAAACATTACTTGTTTAGAGTGCAACCCCCCCCCACTGATCGTAAGAACTAACACTATACTACTATAATTTGGTAGTTTCTATCTGAAATTTGAATATGCATCTGTCTATATATCTGAGGTATTATGAACCACTATTTACATTATTACTCATCTTTGTCGCCATATTTATTACAATGTTTCGGCCGTGTTCAGGTGGTTGGAATGCCGAACTGAACCCTTTGAACTGGGGTAGACTGTTCTAGTTCCACATGTCAGTTATCTCCTGTTAATTCCACTCTCCATGTCTCCACTTAACCAGGTATTGAACTGACTGATTAGTCTTTCTTGTAATCTTTTAAATTTTTACAGTTTTCACTTATCGAATAAAGTAAACAATTACATATTTTGCTTGGAGTCATTCATAATTAGAATTCTGGTTTGAATATATTTTCCATTCAATGTAACTAATTCAAAAAAATTTATTCTTGAAAAAGTAAAAGTTTGAAGTCAGTTTGTAAGAAAAAACCTGCCGCAATTAGTACATACTTTTTTTCAGACGATATTTAAACCTAAATACTCAAGAGTTGGTAAAAGTCATGTATCTAATTTTTGGTGCCAATACTGATCTCATAAAACTCCAGCTTTTACATCGAGTGCAATATTGACTTTCTAGAAAAAGTGAAAAATAAACTTGCCCTAATGCGCAGTTTAAATAAAAATATTAAAAAGGAAGATAAGGAGGGCCATAATCGCTGACGGTCTGAAGAGATATTTTCTAAATTAAAATAATTTGTGGCATCAATTCTATAAAAAGGTTTACGTCCACTTGGTTGATAGGAAGTTGTATTAAAGCTACAAGTATTTCTTAATTGGCTATTTTATGAGCATCATTTTTTAAATTTTTGTTCAAAATTGTTTTTCTTTAAGTTTCAGTTTTATTTACCCTCAAATGGACGGTAGACACCCCCGCCCCGCCACGCCACGCCCTAACGACCATTCTCCTTCCGAATAACGTAAATTAGAAATAACAGGAACTGCCAGGCAATTTCTTTCTTTTTTTTCATATGATTTTTATTGGCTTAAGAAAACAGAAGATGTAGAGGAGTTGATTTCCTTTTCAGCACGTGACATTCAACAACAGATTAAGAAGGATTAAAAAGGTTTTATTTGGCTACGGCACAAGCCACCAAGAACAAGAACAGATTAGCCACAACCAACCTTTTGTTAAAAAACAACAAAAAACAAACAAAGGATTTAAATTTGCATACACGAACTTCATCTTGCCATTAGGCAATGGTTAACGAGACTTAAATAGGACTGTGGACCGAATTAGATCCTCAATGGGGATTCCACAACGGCCACCTTGTGCTAGACTAAACAAAACTTGGTAACTCATATTTATATTTCACACACACACACACACACACACGCACACACACACACGCACACACGGGGTGGCCCACAAACAACAAGGGGTGGGTGGGTCAAGAAGCTTGGTGATTACTTGAGATCTGTTCCTTCGAAACTCCGCATTGCTTCTTACACTGTGAGATTTTAACGACGCATGCTCGCACACACGCATTACATAAAAAACGCCTTTGGTAGCGATTTGTAGGCAGTTCGATTTTCATCGATGACAAAAAGTATTGAGAACTTAAGCCATACTGGGCCATGTAAAATGCTCCCAAGTGCGCATTTGTATAAAGACGTTTTCAGTAAGTATTCGTGATCACAAAGTGTTGGTTGTGAAGTGATGGTTAACAAGCAAACACTGCAAGATGTTAAAAGCTAGTTTCAATCTATGCACCACTTTTGTGAACTTGTAGCAGAGATTAAGGGATATTCTTTGATAGTCGCTACAATAAAATATATTTTCACTCGCTGTTGGATATTTTGCGATTCTCTTTAGATGTTCTATTGGGAATAAAACCGAGCTTTTGGCAATTTACCACATCACCGCGCGCGCAATCTCTATCTCTGTGTGTGTGTGTGTCTCTCTCTCTCTGTCTCTCTCTTATACACATATCATTATATATAATAAAAAGTAGTGTCACTTTTTCAATGTTTCTTTTTTCTCTGTCAGTAACTTTTGGTACGCTAAAACAAACAGATAAAAGTAACAAAAGAACCCTGCGTTCATTTGAAGGCCCTATTTGTTGCTAAATAGGAAAGTCACTAACCACTATACTAGAGTCGTGCTGCTTGATCACGATCGTAAAATTAACATGCAGAGTAGAGGTAGAGTGCACAGGAACTGCACTGATCTTCGGCTTCGTCTTGTGTGATCCATACATAAATGATCCTGTCGTGCGTGTGTGTATATTTTCTGCCACATTTCATTTAAGGATACTTTATTCAAAATGGTAAAGCAAAATAACGAAAAGAGATATTGATGTTAGTTTCTTCTTATCGAGTCGTACCCCCCCCATCTAGTTTTTCCCCCACGCAGAGCCTTGTCTCGTGTGTTAAGGTTTCAAGTTCGTTAATTGTACATGAATTTTTAAGATTGGGGCAAAACTAGAAGATGTTCCATAGTTTGTGATTGCCTGGCATTGGCAGTTGGGATCAACATCGGTGCCATATCCCCTTTTCTGAAGGTTGGCTCCTCAGAGACCAAAAGCCTTAGACATGTTGGTTGGCAGACGATATAAAATTCTCATATAACACACAAATCGGTAAAACAAATTAAAACCGCAAGAAGAAGAAGCGTAGCTGTCAGTTCTACGCTCATAATTTCTACGTTTATTTTGGATACTTACGACATAGCCCAGTTTTTTTAATGCCACGTCTTTTCTAAATGGATTTCATCGTGGTCCTCCACAGATTGCCTTCCTGTGGTTTGCCATGGCTTCTTGGGAAAGATTCCCGTTGACTTCGCGACGGTTTTATTTAAATTTAGAGAGTAAGCCTTCGCTAAGACAGGCTGTAATCGGCTATACTATTTAACCTATAGGGAGGGGGAGAAATGGATTTACGCCAGATTTTCCTGAGAACATTTGTACGAAAGAGAGCGTAGCAGGCGAAGCTGGGATTTGAACTCGATTCACTGACTCCACTTGCTGCGCCGATAATCATTGCGTTAACAGCATATCCCAGTCTAGCTTCGTCTGACATGAAACTTAAAAGGCCATAAATGCGGAACATTAAGTGATGATCGAACTATTACAACAACTGTAAAGATCACTTTATTTTATGTAACACGATTTTTGACGCAATGAAGCTTGATTTACAAATTTTAACTGATAAAACCTTCCTTAAATGAAAGCCCTTCTCTTTCTGATCTCTCTCCACTGAGAGAGAGAGAGAGAGAGAGAGAGAGAGAGAGAGAGGGGGAATAGGACGACAAAGAGTGAAAAAGTGAAGGTGTGACTTATTGCCATGACAATGTTGATTGACGTTTCAGTTCTCACTAGTGATTGGTTAAACGCATCAACCTTTTTTATTGTTCAAACGGCAGCTGATGATAAAACAGTTAACAAAAGATTAAAACTTCCTGTTATCATCTGTCAGGGTCAGACATTGGGGAGGTTGAGGTGTTGTATGGGGAGCAGCACCTGCAACGAGCGGTAATGCGTTGGCCACCTGCAACTCAAAGAACTGCACCGAACTCCCGAAAACGGAGAAAGCGGGTATTTGCTTTGAAGGAAGAAGAAAAAGAATTAAGGCCGTTTATTTTTTTTCCTTTTTATTCTTTATTTAGCAGGAGGGAATCTGAGACAATTACATAGCGTTACATTAAACAAACTAAAGAGATTTATAGTTTAATTTGTATTGTTTGTAGAAAGAAGAAAGGAAGATTAAAAACCCGACTTAAAAAAATCACTAATCCTTAATGCATTGACCAGAGCATCAACATTTTTGTAAAGTTTTTTTTTGTTTAGTTAATCTTGACGAGACGACGTAGATTGCTTTTAAAACATCTCCAACGAGAACAAACGCGTGTCCCAAACGATAAAACAATGTATTGACTTTGTAAAACATTAATTTTCTTCATTCCTTTATGTTTTTGCTCTTTTTTTTCTTAAAAAGAAAAAAAAAAGAATCTTAGTTTTTGTATTGCAAAACAGCTGGCATTTGTGAGACGCGGCTGTTGGAAAGAAGCATTTATGATTATTATTAATTAATGACAAAGCTTCGAAATCTGAAAGTGATTTAGTCCAGCATTATTCATCGGTGTAATGAATTAACTTTTTTTTCACAAAAAAGTATAAAACATTAACATTGCAGTAATGATCGCAGAGTGCGCTATACGCGTGACCTTGTGTCAGATGCTTTCGCAATGGGACAAAGATTAATGTTAGGGCAATCATTAAGTGTGTCACGGGTTCGATTCTCACTGTCGTCACGTGTGTTCCTGTACCAGAGTAAATTTTAGAACATGGCTGTAAGTCAGGCAAGCACTTTCCTTTTGAAAGTCCGCCACAATACAATATTCCTCAGCTAAATATATAAAGTTAAAATCTTCTTCATTGCGGGAACTTTTTTTGTTTCATTGGCTTTTCCTGTTAAAACTTTTTAGCAACGGACATGAACTATAAGAGTCAAATCCATAAAACTATTCTTCGGAGTTTCCGTAAATATTTTACCGAAATACAAAACTTCCACGTCGCCTTCGTGCAGTTAAGCCATTCATTTTGGGAGGCGCATTTAAAAAATTTTTTTTTTTACACAAACTTGAGCCAACAAATACTTCATTAACTCCTTTCTAACTCCTGCATCTTGGCAACTAGATCTCACGGTTTTACTGTTGAACTAGCTAAATGCAAACACCACTTCTATGCTAAGAGTTTCTTTTCTCGCACTTCTCACCTGTGGAACTTCCTTCAGAATTATTTCTTGTTTTACTTTCACCTACAATCTTCAAAAATTGAAATGGAACATCAGTCGCCATCTTCTGTTTTTATTGTCCATTTTCTCAATTCTCCCCACTAAAGTCTCCTCTCATTCTCTTTCCCTCCCATGTAAATCTCCTGCATCTTAGTGACATTATTGCCTTACTTGGGGTGAAATGATTAGAAAAACAAATTCAGTTTTTAATCACCGATGGCAATCTTATTTAAAACTGAATTTTTTTTTTAATGAAGACAAAAGAGAAAGGTAAATACTTAAGCGCTTGTAATATGTTTATTCACTTCTAGACTTAAATCGACTATGAGAGTATGTGGTTTTGAGAACTTTCTATAAACGTCCTATCTTCTTACAACGATGTAATGGAGTCTATCCTTCTCATTGCCAGTTAGGCATTTATATAACTTCAGCTTATCTGGTTGTTATTAGCGTGTCTATCTTAAGTTTAGGTAGAGCGACTTCCTATTTTATGTCGGTGGTAGCCACGGACATACTTTGACGCCCAATTCTGCATTTGGTGGCCGTGAGGTTAAGTTCTAGATCAGTCTTGTGATCTGCCTAAGTCTTTTGAAGTTGTGATGTGACACCGAGTACAAAGCTTATTTGCTATTTCTTAGAATGAGCCCAATACATACTGCGATCAACACAGATCAACTTCTTCTAGGGCAAAGGTTCCTGATTGCCATTAAATTCAATTAAGATCTTTGGTATATTCTGGCGTGAATCATAGAATACACAATGACCGATGTTTGTTTCATACATAACCCATTTTTGGGCTTCTAATTAAAGTTCGACGACACAGATAGAATCTTCGCAGCATCATTTTGCACAACGTAGCATTGACTTCTCATATGCATGCAAATGTGTCTGTAGATAAATAGAGATGTCACAGCTGAAACCCAACTATAAATGTCAACCGAAAAAAGGATGTCCTCGTCATAAAAATCCCCGTAAAATTTGGACCAGTTTCTCATTACACAAATGTTGAAATATTGGCCAATAATCTTTGACAAACCGGAAATGTTTTATTGGTCTAATCTCGTTTTATTTTGGCAAAATATGAAAACATTTTATTCAGGATTGTTGAACATTTTTATAAAGTATTTTTTTTCGTTTTGGGAAAATATTAAGTTTTTTTTTTATTTTTATAAAATATTTCTTTCCGTTTTATGAAATATTAAGTTTCTATGAAAGCCTGATGAAAGGTTGCTTTATTAAAGTCTGGCCAACTTCGGTTAGAGAAAACGGCATAATCCGTGGAGGTATTCATGTAAAAAGTAAAGCTTTTGACGATTCAATCGCAGGCGAGGAGTTTCCAATTTGATACTTGCCATTTTGTGGACTTTCCAAACATCATTATTCTGAATTTCTGTTTGCATGTATTCCTCGCTTTTCGAATGTTTGTTCTACGGCTTTCGATATCACAAAAGACGCGTATATTTTACTGTTTTCGCTATTCGAAGGAAATCTGTGCATATATATATATATATATATATGCACACACATATATATACATATATATGTGCATATATATGCATATTTATATACATATATGTGTGTGTGTGTGTATGTGAGAGAGAGAGAAAGAGAAGAGAGTGCGCGAACCATTAAGCTTCTTCTCTGCGAATTGCACTTAGCATCTCAGTCTGTAGCCACAATTGTTTTGAAGTCTATCTGCATCTCTGCTTTATCTGAAATCAGCAAGATATGTCCTAAAGTATCAGCAGCGCCCAACAGAGCTCCTAGCTGTGCCTACGTAAATCTAGACGTAGTTAACACTTCGCTGCTGAGGACGTATTTATACGTCGTTAACAACATTACATCGCCGGCTGTATATATACGCACACATGTATTCAAGACACTGAAATGTTGTCACCTAACATTTGTGCTATAAACCTGCGGTATTTTCAAGCCAGCGTAGACAGAGTAGCGTACAATACGACATGTTTTGCGACATTTTGATTATATTATCTGTTGGAGTATCGTTTGTTCTGCAATGTAGAGAATCCGATCGCAACCAAAATGATGGTACCCTTGACAAATCGCCGTCAGTGTTTTTATAATTAGTAAATCGTAATTTCTTATATTTCCCCAAACGGGCCAGCACAGCCAGGCCGCAATGCTATAATAATTCAGCACTAAAACTGGTAAACATTTCGATTAAGGTCAGCGAAATAAAGACATTGTATCTACATTGAACTTGTCTGTATTCACAATTTGTACGATTTACGTGCAAAAAGAAAGCATCTTGCCAAAGTTATTATTCGTTCTACTGATGGCAAACTGGTCACTTTTAATGTGTTCCCGCCAAAGGATGGGAAATCTGTTGCTTGAGTCGATTGATGGATGTACAAAAAAAGAATAAATCGCTTAGTCATTAGAATTCATCGTGGATTATAAACGATTATTCATTTATAATTCTCTGGAAACAGAAGAAAACCGAACGATTATAGCGAATGTGTAGAAAAAGTAGAATTTAAAAAGTTAGCCATGAGTGGATAGTTTTCAAGCGATGGCAGCTTCAGAGAATTTATTGGGGAGTGGTTACTGCAACTGAGATACTGAAACTAAATTGGAGAAAATAAATCCCAAACATGGGTCTTTATATAAGCAAGTGTTATTAACACTACGACGAAAATGAAATTTATTGTAAAAATTACCGAGGAAGACATTTTTGATAGAAAATAAGCAAAGGGATAGGCAGCATCGAAGGACAGGCTTAGCCTAAAACCTAAACGCGACTAGTGATGTGGTATTTAGGTATTTATCCGTGCGTCCACTCGAGTGAAATTTGTTGCCATTAAGCCTCCCCGTTGTATCTTGTTCACGTTCAAACTATCGAAATACCAAAGTCATTTTTTCTGAGTTAATGATATTTTTTTTGTTGAAAAAATACCGTAGATAAAATAACGTCGATAATATGTCTTGTGATTGCGAGTAATTGTGCTGCTCTTCCACTTACATTTTTCAAATATGGCGGTGACACTGGCGTTTTGCTGAGAATACGACGTTGTCGTCTGCTTGCAAATGACTGTGGCCTAATAGCCACAATTAAAGCTTACGGTACGCATCACAGATTGCTGCCATTAGCAGAGACAACAATCCGAAGTATTTCCGCAAGAGATTTGGATAAAACTAGAATATAAGACTGACGGTAACACTTAACAATCTGGATGAGAAACGGCGTTTGGCGAAAACCGTGTCTCGAAGCAAGACTTCGAACCTACAACAGTATAAATAGCAGAAGTGATTTCGAATGAGGTTGGGCTTGTGGAATTTGATAAAGAATATGTTGAAATACTTTTGGCATCCCCTAACTTGGAACTAACAGAAGAAAGGATTGGTTTACAAGATGAAAGAATACAAATCGAAACGAATGTCCTGAAAGTCATCCAGGAACTGAATTTGAAGTTCTTACAAGAGATTTCCGCTACAATTGCAGAAAATGGTGACTTTAATTTTGAAAGAGTTAGGTTTAGGGCAATTTTGCAGGACGTTTTTAATAGCTAAATTCTACATGACAGAAAAATACATTATGTTATGTAGTCAAGCATATTAATGTTGTGTTTGAAGCTTTAAAAATCATTTCTGATTTAACTATGGCAATATTTGCACAGAAGGAATCATATTTTTGTGTTATTACACCATTCGCAGTATCAACTAGTTGCGTATTGCGTGGTGTGTCAGCGAGCTCATCTTTCAAGCCATTGTTACTGAAATTGAGTTTTCTTACCATAAAATCTTGTCTATTTCTTTGTTACTAGTAAATATTCTGGTCTCAGAAGTCATTCACTAGTTCTTTTCTCGTTGGTACAAAATACCATTTTCATGAAGTTCCTAAAATAGATAAATATTTTGACGGAGTTAAAACATCCATTTGCTACATAAAATTAGCCTTTTGTCAAACACGGATGCTTCAAAGTAACATTATTTTTTAAACAAATTTGCAGATCTCATGACTGAAGCCTCTGAGTATTTTCCTTCCACCGATTTTTCACAAGTCAGTTGCCTACCCTAGTTAAAGGCTAAATTTAAATGATTTTCAAGATAGTTATGACGTCATTAATTTGCAGGTAGGGAAACGGATATCGGCGCTGCAAGAAGAATCGGCGGGCCGGGTTCAAATTCAGACTTTGTTGATTTCATTTTTGCACTGATGCCCCTGAATATGTCTATACTCTCTCCAGCTATGGGTTAAATAGCAGCGTCTACAGAATTCTCTAGCGTTGGGTATAGTCAGTCTAAAAGAAGGAAAATTTAATTCCAAGCAGTGGAGTAAGCAACGGAAAACCACTTCACTATCTTTCCAAAGAATACATGGCAGGCAATTCAGAGATAAGAAAAGTGACCTGTGGAGAGCCAGAATCGCGTATACCCAGAAGGGAAACATGGCATTATATATATATATTCATACATGTTTCATTAAATAATATAGATAAGTGTTGTCTATATATTTTATGTAAGTTCTTTTCATATCGTCTGATAAGCTTAATAACATTATCATTATGCTGCCTAAATACACACACACATATATATATATATATATATATATATATATATATTTTGAACGATAAAAATTATTAGAAAAATCAATTAAAATCTTCAGACACACTGGGTTGTAGATAAATATTCTTATGCTTTTATTATTATTATTTCATTTATATTCCTCGACTAGTTTCGACCAACATGGCCATCATCGGGAGAGAAAAAAATGTCTCTGCTTGCTATAGCAGTAAACTACAGAAATGAATGTCTTGTTGAAGAAAACGAACGTTTGTCTGTAGTTTTCATTTATTTTTTTATTGTTTATTTTTTTATCTTTTTAACATTCCTTGTGTTGGTCAAACAGTCTCTTTTAAGTTGTCATTTGAGATAAGAGCTATATTCCCTTTTTTTTGGTCAGTTCAGTAGTTTATTTGTGTTTGGGGAGGGGATGGTAAGTGTGTTTGTGTGTGTGTGTTTGTGTGTGTGTGTTTGTGTTATTTAGTTTAGTGTGTGTGTTATTTAGTTGTTTAGTCTCTGGTAAGTGTGTGTGTGTGTGTGTGTGTGTGTGTTATTTGGTTTTTAAGGGAGTGAGTGAGTATATGTGTTAGCTTGTATATTGCTGTGGGTGTGTGTTATCATTTGGCTCATTAGGAAAGTGAGTGAGTATGTTGTGTGTGGGTGTGTGTATAGGTGTGAGGCCTCAACACCTCCGTAAGCCTGTCTTTTTTCTATGGGTATGGAATGTGGGTAGGTTTTGATTTGTAGGGTTATGTGTTGCTACTATCTATATTGTTTAATTTATGATTTAACCCGGCTGGAAACAGGGTTCGTAGACGTCGTATCCACTTATTTTCATGGAACTCTAAAATTCTTCTAGTGTTATCTGCTTTGGGCTTTTCTATTCTCTCAATTATGGTGAATTTGGCATGGGTTTTGAAATTGTGTTTTTCTATGCGGAAATGTTGTTCTACAGGTAATAATTTTTCATGGGGAGTCGACTTAATTCGATTGCGGTAATTATTGATTCTGTAGTGAAAGGGCCATTCAGATTTTCCTACATATTGTTTCTGGCATAGTGTGCATTCTAGGAGGTAAATTACGTTATGACTTCTACTCCATATATATATATATATATATATATATATATATATATATATATATATATATATATATATATATATATATATATATATATATGGGAGGGTGTATAAAGAAAAGGATGAATTTTTTTATTTATTAATCCGGCAGATTTTTATTACTTAAACGTTATTTTTAGTGGATACTCGTATTTTAGTAGACGCCCCGTTTATTTATTAAACAGTAATTTTTTAAAAATTTATTTTCGTCTAACAATCTGAATATCCGAGGAATCTTCTTAGATGAAATATATGGGCACTTCGGAGAGCGCACGTTTTTCTCCACTAAAAATAACGTTTAAGTAAATATAACAATGTTGCTGTTTCACATTAAGCCTTATTCTGAACGAAGCTCAATTTCATAAATATTATCAAGGATTTCATCGAAAAGAAAGGATTTTTTATTTTATTTGGCGCAACATAATCTTCTTACTTTTATTTGGCTTCGTGCCATACTCCATTAAGTTTAGTAAATGTTATCAGATTTTGCTCTTTATTGTATGAATATTTAAAATCTCAACGCAGAAAGAAATGTGTCTACAGAGAAACGTTTATTCATTTTCACCGTTAGATAAAGAGGAATGACTTGTAATCAGAAAAGAAAATATATTGAAACAAGATATAATATAAGCATCAGTACAAATTTTAGGCTTACCTGACTTAAAAGAAAGGAGAGTTTTGAGAATCAAAATTTATCGGTTAAATTCGTCGATGACTTGAAAGAAGATCGAATCTTGTTAAAGTAAGTTATATGAATAGGCATTTCCGAGGCCAGCAACCAAATTAAACCAGACAGATACGAAAAACCTGCAAGCAAGCATCTGGATAAATTAAGAGATAAAAACGAGATAATCATAGCGTAATCATTGCGTAAACACGTGCTTTTGGTGGGTGGTGGTAGGTTTTAGGGTGTAAAAATAAATTCAGACTTTATCAATTTCATTTCGATTGATTAGTAAAATATATATATATATATATATATATATATATATATATATATATATATATATATAACTTCGTAGGAACAGAATACGCGAGGAAAGTTTAAGGGAAATAGTAAGGAAAATAACATTTACAATCAGAAAGACAGAATTGCTGGGACACATAATGAAGAATGAGGGTCCGGAGAATTTAATACACTCAGGGAACAGATTGTAAGCAAGAGAATCAGGGGAAAACAGCGAGAAAAATACTTAACGAATTTGCGTGAATTGTTGTCAGAACAGGGACAAATGGGGATGTGAAACGGTCGAAAGTTACTTAAAGCAATAGAAAATAGGAAGTTGTAGAGAGCCATGACCGCCTAAATGATGTAAGGCCATAGCGCATAAAAAAGGGGAGAGACAAAAAACGATGGAAAGTGCTTGAAAACGATTCCACGGGTTGATCAAAGCCTTGGAAATGAAATTGGTTAGACGGAACTATTCGAAAGCCGTCGATGGTTGTGTTAGCACGAAGCCATAAGTCATCGTGGCCGAGGGTTTGTACTAAATGATGATTACGGCAGATTATGCGGTCTGTCACAGAAACTGTAACTAAGTTTCTCTACCAATCACGTGAACTGTGCGGGTGGTGCAACAGGTATTACCTCACCCTAAATTAGCAGACCTGGGTTCGTAAACGACTAACCGGCCATTATATAACATGGCGCTATCATTAAAAGTTAAAAACAAAGCATTATAGATGGGTGCTCAGATTGATCACTGCCTCTTTCATGGTTGAATTGATTAAGGCAACGTCCGTGAAAAATGGATGCCTATTCAAGTCTTCAAATTTATATTTATTGCATACTCTTTCATTTTGCGTTTAAAAAATGTTTTTATAAAAAGCAACAATAATTAATAAGAAGATAAATCACAATAAAAATACTTCATTTAAAACTTATACGGAAACTCATGAACAATCGACATTTTAATCGTCGATTTTTTATTTTATTTCGAGGGTTCGTTTCGGAATTTGGCCATTAGTGAATCCGTTGTTGTTCGGGTATTGTGATAGTTTTGTTGATTCTATCCAACTTTCTCTCTTCTTACCAGATTAGTGACGAACTGGTGAGATTCGTTGTCAGTCCGCTATCGAAGTAAAGGCTTCTTGGTTGATATTTAAATCTGTGATATTGTCTTTATTCGTTTGAAAAGGCTAACTTTTAGCTAAGGAGCCACAAAATAAAACATAGTAAAATTGGTGGGTGAAAATCAAATGCTAAGATTACTGATTCTGTTTTTTATCTGATCCCATAAAATTATTATCTTTTAGATTGAGTATCCTATTTTAAATGTATTTTAAATTCACAATTTTTGTTTGCTTTTAAATTCTAGTTTATGGAATAAGAACTTTAGACGTTTTCCACATATGAGTCTTAAAAAAAACGAAAATGAAGCTTTTTGATTTATTTCGAAAATTTACGGCAGAACAAATTTAGAGAACCGATAGAGTTCAACTCAAGAGCATTGTCATAGATTGGGGGCAAATTTAATTTTTTCTTTTGTTCTCAGTTTCAGAAAAAATGCGTGTGTGCATGAGGGGAGGGGGGGACTAAAGCCTACCACTGTGAATGCTACGAGTAGTGTCAACAAAATTAAATATTTCTCACCAAGAATTGATAGAAGAGAATTTTATTTTACACAATTATCCGGCGCAATGCTGGGATGACTTTGCTTAATTTTAGAGAAAATTTTCCCCACTTGGCCATTTCTATTTGAAAGGGACATTGTCTACTTCAGATATCACAGTCAGTCCAGATTCGAATGCGTTAACCACTGCAGCAATCAACTCAGCGGACAACGTTCGTCGGCAACAATCAGATCTCGATCATGGATTTAATGGCAACAAAACATCGACTGCTTCACTGAAATGAACGACTTTCTATATTTTATTGAGGCATTCGGTGATCGAATCAACCAAAACTCGTCACTAGTTTTGGCCTATAACATAAAAAAAAGCTATCTTAAACCATTCATATGGGGCGCCTGCTGTAGCCCAGTAGTAAGCAATTTCGTCTCGAAGACTCAAGTCGATTTTCACAAGACCTCTTATTGCTATGAACTTGTCATTTAGAAAATATACAAGTTTCTCTACCTTTTCCACCCACCCATCACCCCGTTTGCTTTCTACCTCTCTCCGTACGCACACAGACCTCCCCCCCCCCGATGGTGTTCTCTTGCATCTTTGTTCATCTCGAAATGAAGAAGCACGCTTGACTGCACATATGTAGACGCGGTTGCACAGACAGACACTCGCCTGGCCGCTGACAGACATAACTACTCAAGAGACGTAAATAGGCTGTTACGAATCATAGCATTTTCACATGTCATTTTATTTGACAAAGTCTTTTATCTGTTACGTCAATTTTGTACAGGTTTAACGGTAGCACCTGCGTCTGTTAACCTCTCGGCGGGCATTGTTCACAAGCCAACTTTTCAACAAAATATAACATCAGCCTTTTTTAACTTCAAGTAAAATATAAAAAGAATTTATATATTTTTTTAACTTCTCTCCCCTGAATGACACAAATCCAAACTTTTTCGTTTTTGTCTATATTTCTCAGATAAGAAGATATTGTAATTATTTACACTTTACATTGTTCGGACTGTTGTCCTTATGAATATAACAACAAAGATGAGGACAACTGTCCGAATAATGGAAATCATTTTTAATTTTTGTTCATAATTTTTGATCCCGAATCTCATTTAAAAAAAAAAAAAAATCATGATTTTATTCAATTTTGATGATTATTTCTCCATTTAAAACACGGCTGAATTCATTCAGTTCTTTATTATCGCTTAGATCAGGAGTTCCCAGTCTTTTTTGTGTCATCGACCACTCCCACATGGAAGCATTCTTCACCGCCTACTTGTACAGTAAATATTCAAAAGCGTACCAAAGTTGTTTGGTAAAAGTTTGTTATTAGTTCATAAACTGACATTATGATGCAGTAAAAATACCAAAGGGAGATAACAAATGACGCTGACTTATGCGATGGCGGCTGCTGCTGCTGCTGTAACCGTATTAAAGAATAAAAGAAAGCAACTTAAGCTTTGGAAACTATGTAATTTAGTTTTATGGTTAGGATCAGCGCTGCAAGTGTTGACAAAAATTTAAAAAATATAAATGATTCTTGTTCATTATAAAAAGAATATACATTATTAATAACTAATAAAAATTCAGTGAATATTTTTATTGTTCTTGGTTTTCACTTATCTGATTTATATGAAAAAGAAAATATTATTTTGTCTGCAGAACTATTTGAAATGATAATGACCCTTCTTCTCAAAACTTAAAAAATACAAAATATTCGTTGTTTGTGAGAATATTGATCTTATCTAGGAATTTGACCCAGTTATTCTCAATTCCTGTTTTTTTTTTAAACAGGTTCTTTGAGTATCTCCTTTGAATACTTTTTTCGTGTATCATATTTTTAAATCCCTTTTTAATACACAAAATCCAATATGGCTCACCAAAATTTCCAATCGTCCACCATTTTCTGTTCAGTTGAAAATTGCCCATCATTGGGCAATATCGCTAACGTTGTGAACCCCTTTTTAAAAAATAATATTCGTTATAAAGGTGTATTGATTAATACATGTGCATCAGTAATCATTATGAAAACCTATACAAATCAAAATTTGATAAAACAAAGCAATTTTATGCTCTTGAATTCTAACAGACACGAGTTGACTAAATTAAAAGAAAAAATTTATTTTTATGAAATATTAATGAAACATAAGAAACAAAGGAGAAACGAAACTTATAAGTTGAATAAATTCTACTTTAATTCATATAAAAAGATAAGATTTACATATAACTGCAATAATGATGCTGGAAAGTTCCATCTTTCTAATGTCTATAATAATTTAAAAGTTTAATTCTTTTGAACACATTTCGAAATTAAATGTTTTTAAGCGAAAAATAATATGTTTAGCCTAGGTCTGCATGAACAAAAAAATGTAAAAGATACACGTCAAAAGAAAGAAGAACAAAAATGAGAGATTCATTTCCTGTCTTTTTTTTCCAGCACTACTGCGCTTCCATACAAATTAACTTGTTGGATTTTTAGAGATATTTACCCAAAAGATAAAAGTTTGATGTCCTGGTAAGTCATATTTTATTCTTAACCCTTTTTACAAAACGCTTTTTCCTTTAAATTAAACACACATTTATTTCAAGCACAAAGACTATGTTATCAAATACAAAATATAAGACTGTTATAAAACTTTTGCATATAAAAAATTGTCATATTTTTGAAAACGTTGTTCATTCCACGCCTTTCAATAAATTTGTGAAAGTTTAAAAGAGTCCACATGAAATATAAAAACTGCCCCAAAGCCATTGCTACTCCTTCAATCATTGGTTCCATAATAACTGGCTACAGATCGGATGGAGATAAAACTCTAGTTAGGTTCCTATTTAGAGGAAGGCATTAACGTTCTGTTGTAAACGAAATAAGGCGCAATGGTGGTTCCAACTATTAGTCCCGCTTTAGTTGATGATGCAAATGTAAATAATGAAAAAAAAGAATAATCACATTTTATTTGCTGACCCACGCAATTACATTTTAGCTACATCCAACAATCTAACGGGCTTTTTGTATTTAAATCTTCATTCCGCTAAAAATATGGTGCATTTAGTTGGTATCAAATTCACTATATGATTGTAAGGCTATACGGAAGTAGCTTGTTAACCATTACTCTATGACAAGAGGTACCTTTGATATTAAATTAGTTTGACACCAGGCCATCATAGTCGGTCATCCGTGATGATAGAACTCACTACACTAGCAAAGTGATTTACTATACTAAACCATCGCTCTAAGCAAGGCTCCTGAAATCGGAGCTGAGTAAATGACGAAGAAAATCCCCAAATAAAAATAGTTGCTTCTACTGAAGTTAAACAAAAACAAAAAATTACTTTTTAACTAGCTTAGACGCTGCCCTTCGAGTGGACTTTAGATGAGCTGCTGTGGAGGGCTTTTTGGCATTCGGCCTTTTACCTTCACCATCCTGAAGTTAAAAAAGTAAAAGTTATAAGAATTTAGAAATAATAAAATTATTTTATCTTTATTCGACACCTTAATTCGGCAAAATCTTTCTTCGTATACGCAACCGATCTCCGTATTTTGTTTACAATTATTTTGCGAGCAATTTTTATTTTCTTTTAAAATCACCATTCTTCATGATCCCTTCACAGAAGGTCATTCTTAAAAGACAGAGAATTCGAACTATGTAATATTGCGAATACGTCACAGTACACGTGCTAGAAAAATATGACATTGAGACTGTGACTGTTTAAATGTTGATTCTGAGTAGAAAAATGATTAAGCCCAAAATGAAATATAAACAGAGAGAGAGAGAGAGAGAGAGAGAGAGAGAGAGAGAGAGAGAGAGAGAGAGAGAGAGAGAGAGAGAGAGAGAGTTTCCTTGGTAATGTGGAAGTGGGGGAAAAAGAGCCATCTGGATTGTCGCCCCACCTACGAATGGGAACAATGCACTAAGCGTTTACTTTTGTTATCTATCGAAAATCTGGCATGCGGGTAAAACAAATTGGGATATGGCTTTATCTCTTTCTTGAGAAATTACTAAAAAAACACATGTCATTAACAAGAAGAGAGACCGACGGGGATTATATTTTCACTGGCGAAAACGTATCGAGAAATAAAAACAGGGAATGAACCCGCTGTGAGGGTCAAGGTTATGAAAATCGTCACTTTCGTAATAGGCAGGTGGTCTGGTTTGTGATCTTGCTGGACAAAGATAATTTTAATCCTGTCTTGGGGAGGCAGGAGAATTAAAATTAATGATGGGAATAAACTACGCCCTTTCGTCTACGCACTTTAAAAATTAGATTTTTCACAAAGTTATGCCAGCCCTGAGAGGAGGGCAGAGTTAGAATACCGAGAAGTAAGAGACAGAATTTAGCGCCGCCAGTGTGGAGTGGTGGTGCGAGATGTGAAGTGAAGAAAGTTGGAATTAGCGGAGGAGCAATTCCCGTGACTGCTTCCAAGGAGGGTGGATAATTCTCCAAATTTTGAAAATTGATTAAGGAAGCAAAAATAGGGAACTAAAATCTTTGTTGGGATTGGTGTGAAGATTGCGGAATCACCGAATTACTAGAACTTTTCTGCCACGCCAATTTTGGGCCGAAGTTCATAAAAGCAGATGACTTTGGGAACTCGGAGACTTAGTGCTGAGAGCCTCTGGAATTCAGATTTCCTGATTCTAAGAACTTTGAACCCAGCTCCTCCAGAAGTTTAGACAAGGACCAGTGTCACTATAGAGATTGATGTTGGAAGGGTTAATTTTTGTTGTCCTAGTAGCTACATAAACTAATTGAAGACTGACACCATGAATCTTTCGTTTTATTTTTTCGTCATGAATATTTTTTTCTTCTTTCATGTAGCACTCGCCACGGCTTGAACTAGCGCTGACAATACGACGAGATTCGATCTTTCACTGCTCTGAGATCAAGAAGACAGCGTGGGTCTGAGTTGGTGCGGATCGAAGCGCACAGCGACCAACAAGCAGTTTCGACAAGCGTCAGCATTGAATAGCGCAGCGTTAGTCCCGTGATTAAAACAACGTTCTAAGACACTTCGGACGCGAACTACTGTCTATCACATTTTTGTTTTTAGGGAAGACATTTCCATGACATCAATGACCTTTGGTTGGTACAATAAATAATTATTCACCCCACGAATTTAGGCATCTCGTTTTTATCAGATATTCGACAAATAAAAAAAGGTACATCTAATACCCTGGCAGACACCTCTTTCCAGAAATATTTCCGCAACAGACGTATGTCCAATAATCGACTTCGAAGTTATGGAATCTGCATAAGATGGGTAGGAGGAGCAAAAAAAGTTTTTACAAATGAAAATGACATATTCTTCGAGTAAAGACACTTTTATCGTGCGACATTTACACCTGGAAATACGGCTTTTATGTCCGAAATTCTCTGCAAAAAGATATCTATAACTTATGTTGGTCTGAATTTTCTTGTTTACATTCATTACTCATTGAATATTAACGCGTTGACCTCAAGAGGTCAATTACGAAATCCGACTTCAAACGCCAATTTTGGCAATCATTGTTTTTAACCGTTGATTTATTGCTTCAACTAAAGCCTTCACATTGTTTCCACACCAATAGTAACACCGTGAATAAACTTCATGTTGGCGTCCGCTGATGAAAATATATCAGAAAATGCCAAGCACGAGATAACTCGTGGTTGGCATTTTTTATTGCAACGCCAAGCACGGGATCTTGAGTTATGTAGTGGACTCTTATAACGACGTAGAACAGTTTTATCCACAGAAAGTTACGCTTCATATATGTAGATTTTAATTATTATCCTCTTATTCAAAGCGAATCAGCACATCGCCATGGAGCAATGATTTGCAAGCTTGTCTTGCCTATTCGCTAACAGGCATAGTCCTTACCGAGTGCCCTATTACAGCAGTCTTGTGACATTTTTATGAAATATCAAGGCGTTTCGCTGTGACATAAGTCAGTCTGGCAGACAATTTTACTAATGCAGTGAAAATAATCCTTAAAGCCAGACTAAATTGAGCTTTGTAAATGTTAATACTAGTCGACCACAATTACAACTCTTGTCTGTCTTTGATTGAACCCCCGCGGTGTCGTCTTTGACTGTATGGTCTCATTGTCAGGATATCCAGTCTGGCTTCTTGCGGTGTGTGCCGGCATTCAGAACGACACGCCTTAGGCTCCCTTTGACAGTTGCTGGGGCCACGTGACGACAGCGAAGCTCTGGGTGAAAAGCCGAGAGTCGCGAAAATGGGAATGTCGCGGAACTAAGAAACAGAATCCAAGAAGAAAGACTTTTTTTCCCCCGGGTCATTTATTCTTGGTCGAGACGCATCGGCGAGTAAGTTCAATATCTTTGTTTCTCTCCAAGTCCTTAGAACAGCTGCAACAAGACAATATGTCTTGAACGAAAAACCTGTTCGGGGTTCCAAACGCTGTTCAAGCTTGGCAGCACTCGTTAATATGCCATTACTAACCACTTCGAACTATTTGCTTTAATTCATTTCTTGTTGACTGACCGTGAAATAGAAGAGGTATCTTTTATTTTGTACCTGGCATGCTATTCAGGTCGTATTAAATATCAGCATATAGCCGATCTTCAGAACGGCCGATTTCTTTGTAACTTAAAAAAAAAACGAAAAAAAACCCGATGATTTCCAATTATTATACTGATCGCTAAAAGCAAAACTAATTCTTAGCTTTTTAGCTGCGACATTTTTCTCGCAATCATTCCAAAATTGTTACCTGGGATAAAACAAAAATCGTGTCTGTATTTCATCCGCATCTCCCCGTTGTCTCGCTTTCAGCATCAATACAGGGAATGGCGATAAGATGGATTTTAATTATTTTGCCAAGATTTTATTTCTATCCAAGAATTTTGTGTTGACGCGAGAGACAACTGAATGCACAGAATCAGGCGACTGGTTGAACAAGTCTAATACCACCGGCCACTAGTTTATATAACTTACCTGTTTATCTAACTATTGCTGCTCTATTCTTTAATATTGAACACTTTCTTTACAAACTACTGCTCACCTTTAAACTTCAGTAATTTTACTAGATGATATGTTTTGTTAGGCGTTAACAATCTGCGTTTATATATAAAAAGTTAACAAAAGCACAATACAGTAGCTACAAATAACCATATTCTAACAATTAGTTTTACTCAATAGCATTTAGAGTAATTTGGTATATGTTGTGGATTCCAGGATGAAATCCGGTATCAAATAATAACAAACGCCAAGAATGAATATAGGAAAATAAATGTATTAACGTAATAATACAAACTGGTAATACAGGTTAGTAGTTCCAGGAATGCGGGGTTAGTAGACAAATATATATAAAGTCTTTGGTATCGATGTATCGCTGTATGGCTTCTTACTGAATCTACGTGCTTGTTACTGTGACTCTTGTGCTACCTTCCTGTGTGTGACTGTCTATCTACTCGACTGACTCTACGTTCTACTACTACTGTTACTTGACTCAACGTACTGACTTAACGTGCTGCTGGGTATTCACTGGCAGTAGTATATGTATACCTTGGGTGAGTCCATTTATGTAAAAAGGGGAGACCCCTCAATAGTATATAGCCGTTGCTGCTTATCCAATAAACCGGAAATACCTGGCCTTGCTACCCACAATGCTTCATTGGCCAGCATATATAAATAGTCGAGATACCACACATGGTCTGAAGATTGCGGTGAAACAGACAAAAGACTTGTCACTCGGTGTTAACCTCAGTGTCCACCTTTATATTTACACACGCTCTATCTCTGACATTAAACACTTTTACCTTTGAATATAGCATACCTTAATAAATATATATTAAGCATGGGGATCTAGAAATATCTGGGCTGATGTCCAGGTATAAAGTTCGTTGGAATTGTTCGTTAAGGTATCCAATTAAGAGTGTTCATTTTCGTGCAAGTTGGATATGAAAAGGGGTCTGGAAGTTGAACGGTGATTACACGCTGTCAGAGTAGAGTTGAAATTCTTTCAAACGTAGCTTCTGTCCCTGTTCTTTGATGAACAAAACAAGCCAAAAAAAGGAAGAAAGAAATGTATGACAGCTTTTTAAGCAAAGAGACTGTGGAGGGAGGGAATCTCCGATCGTTGATAAAAGTAAAACCTGTTTAGGGTCTTTTTTATGAAAACACCCTTTAATTTAACTGTCAACGTGTCAATATTGACCCGAGTACATCGTGTGCTGAAGTGGGGAGTTGTCTCCGAAACATTGCTTCAGATTTTGTGCAATCTGCAGCTGACATGTGCCCTTTTTAGATTAGTCTGCCCCCCATCCCCAAATCAAAAGTGTATGCCACTCGGAAAGGCATTTAATATATTTACTAAGCTTATTTTTGTCTCAAAGTTAAATGATAAGAATAAGAGTAAGAATGTATTGCGCCAATGTTATCTGTATGTTAATTATGGAGAATTTTGTATGAGTATATTATTTTTTTTTATGGCACGGAGTCGGGCTATTTAGAATTTGGCACAAAGAAATACGAGTTACCCGGTAACGAATTAACACAGCGATAATGATCTGAGACTGTTAACCATTGCTACATGGCAATGGATAATATTTTATTAAGCTTAGCTTAGTCTGGCAAAAGGTCACAATAGCAGTGAGTCCCGTCTGATCAAACAATAAAACTCTTATAGTGTCCGGGTTAATATCAGTCTTGGTTTAAATTTTGTGATTATTTATATCAACGTTTGCAATTAGACAATAGATGTATTGTTGATTTTACAAGTACATGAATGTGTTGCATTGTTTGATGTAATATTTCAGCGTTGGGAAGAAAGACTTTGACGTAAGGTAGAACATCGTCTATATGCACGAGAGACTAAAATACAATGAAATTATAAGCGAAGCTCTCATAAATGACTATAATATACGTTGTTGGTAAACAGCAAAAATACTAACTTTGATAAAAATCCCTATTTTTTACAGACAGAACAAAACGATAAACTGTAACAATGCATTCTGATATTTGTATTTGGTTGTAAGATTAATTAATAAATATATCGGGCGTTCATGACTTTGTGGCATTTATGAATGTATCTATAATACGCACATGATTACCTATGTATACTTCTTTGGTAGTTGCAAAGTAAATTCATTTATATTTGAATGAGTGGTAAGTAATTGGCTAGTTTTGTTTGGTACAAGGCAATACTGAGAATCGAACTTACTAACAATGGGTTTGTGACTAGTTTGCCATAAATCCCTTTACAGCAGGAATTCTAATCTTTAGTGTGGATAATTTGCTAAATTTTATTTAATCGGAGTCAAGACGGCAAGAATCGAATTAATCATTAGTTTGGATCTTTTTTATTAATTCACTCTAAAATAAAAAGAATTTATATTTACTAAAATTCACACCAAATTCTACCAGGGCGAGACCCATCCATTGCACTCAGGATGGGTTGACCCTTGCGATCGCCGCAAATGTGGGCGACTCTGGTGCACTATTTCTAATCGTGGGGGGTCAGTATTCGCGCTCACTTCGATGAACAAGCCAAAAAAAGATTTTTTTTTAAATTGTAAAAAATTCCTCTAATATCCGCACTTATAAAATGTGAATAACTTCCTGATTTTTGGTCATTTTTCATTCTGAGGAATTGGAGTTGTTGCGAGGCAAACTAAACGAATTTTTCATTTCAAAAGAGCGCCAAAAATGTAATAAAAAACAAACTTTGATAAAAATTTATAATTTCTAAGAGAATTAATATTTGCGATGAGTAACTATATTATTTGAGGAGAATTAACAAAAAAGGTCCCATCAGTTTTTATATAAAAGAGTAAAGACAAATTTTTCGTCATTAATATATTTTTCTCCAGAAATTTATTTTTCCCCATGTCAGAAATTGTAAATTCTTTTTGTTATTGACAACAAAAAACAAAAATAAACAAACTATCCTAAACTACTTAAGAAAATAATTTTCCGTAATTTAATGTTTAGCGTTGATTGCCAGAAACTACCTTCGCCTGTGGGACAATTTATATTCGCGACTGGTGACAAAAGACATAAGATAGGCGCCTGTGCACCCCCCGACAATGTCGACATGTCATTGATTTCACAATTGATCTGAAGACTTTTAGGGAGATGCTTAAACCAAATCTGGGTAAATTGGGCATTGTTCTATGTGAAGTGCCCCTCCAGGACATAGGCGATCATAGCTCTCTGCGACTTCCTATTTCTTATGACTTTTAACAGGTTTTCTCTCCCGCCCCTGCCTCGTTATCTATTCACACAAGCTCGTCAGGTAGTTGGCTAGCTGCATTCCACTATCTCTCCCTTTCCATCAATATGGCATGGGAGAGTTAAGTTTGCCAAGCCTTCCTTCCTCATTATGTGTCCAAGTAATTTCACATTGTCCTTTCCTGATTTTGAGTAGAAGTGTTCTTTCTGTTGCCATTTTCTTCTTTGACTTCTTTGTTGCTTTCTATTTTCGCGTAGACTTATCTGTCCGTTTATTCT
This sequence comes from Acanthosepion esculentum, assembly GCA_964036315.1. Taxonomy (NCBI): domain Eukaryota; kingdom Metazoa; phylum Mollusca; class Cephalopoda; order Sepiida; family Sepiidae; genus Acanthosepion; species Acanthosepion esculentum. Next base: position 2,310,705 of record OZ038481.1, read on the forward strand.
TCTGAAATAACCAATCATTGTTGGCATACATCGAATCTATCAATCGATTAATAATGGTCAGGAAATAATGCAATGCAACGATCGCCGTTAATGACGTGTTGAAGCCGACGAACAAAGACCAGTCAAGCCAAAGGAGCACCGACCACTATGGAGCACCGACCACTATGGAACCAACACTAGCCTATACGGTGCCTTGTTAAAAACTGCGTTTCGTTGTTTTATACGATTTGCTACAAACACGAATCTTACTATCAACTTGAAACACCTAAGATGATGACTGATCGACTCACTTCGTCAATCGTAAGGAGTCCAGTTAACGGCCTCAGGCGTGACCCCGTGTCTGGTGTCAACAAGAGCACCCGGATAGTTCTGCTTCCATATCCCATGAATTTAAAGAACCCTGGACTGACCGGTGTATGGGAATTCTTGCACTGAACGTGAATCTGATTTGTGCCAGTGCTGCTTTTTTTTGATCCCACATACAATTCTAACTAGACGCCTTTAGTCACGATCATTACGGACCTGTAGTCGGCTACTGAAATGTCAATGGTAATATATTCTATAAGGTATTCCCACTACACGTAATACAGTAATAGATGGGAAATGTCGTTACAATTTCAGAAATTAAATTTCCATTCGTCTGAACTCTCATCATTCATATTGACTCGATTGCTCATAGCAAAGGCAGTGGAAAAACAGACTTACTAAATCTGAGCACAACTAATATAGGTCTGGGTATTTGCATAATATCAAGGTACGCTGGCGCCATCTACCATTACCTTGACATCCTATAACCTTTGGCACTTAAGTATATTATTAATCTTGTTTACTATCGAATTAGGTCCTTAAATCGTATTTTCATCTAACTTGTATGAAGTGTTTCCATGGGCGCACAATCTAAATACGTTTGTTTCGAAATCCATTTCAAATTAAAATGGTAAATTTCCAAAGAAGAGCATATAGTGAAGGAAAAAGAAATGAAGTCAGCCCAAAGTTTGCTTCAATTCTAGAGGTTCGACGAACTTAAGAGTCATGGCTACTGCAATTCTAAATTAAACTAAAGACAGGGAAACTCGTGAAAGTTTATTTTTGCAATTTTCTTATTTCATTGTTTTTCTATAAGAGACAACGTTCAGAAACTATCCAACCTATTTGAAAATGTACGTAAGTCGATCAATAATTCTGTAGCTCAAAGCGAGAAAATATTTTCGACATAGTATTCTCCCTTCTTAATTCGTTTTATATATTATCTCTCTCTCTTATATATATATATATATATATATATATATATATATATATATATATATATAGTGTGTGTGTGTGTGTGTATATAATTACGCACATTATATTCTAGTGTGGCGTAATGATAAAGCAATCGACTTTGAGGCGAGCATACTAGTGTCGCTTGCTACTACATTAATCTATAGACACGCATACACAAAGCCTTTTTGTAATAATTTTTTCTTTCTCTCTATAAATAAAGTACATTCTTTGTATAAATCTATTCCTTCCTTGTGTTGAGAAGTTGACAAGCAAGTAGGCTTGTTGGTCATGGCTATCGAAGCACTCTTTATTCACGAACTCTCCATTTATAGCATCACTGAAGCTCAGAGAAATTGACACACACACACACACACAATTCTATGAAAGCGAAATGGCCAACTCTCATTCGCCTGCTTTTGTTGCTAACACACGTATGTCGGCCGACACACGTGTGTCCGTAGGCTGTCGAAGTTCATGCTCGTGTGCAGATACTTTTCCCCTGTGGGTGCGTGAAGTAGAAAACAAAATTAGTAACAAAAGCGCAAAGGAATGTGTATCTACAACAAGGGTCTTAATGTCCACCCGGTTAATATTAGGGGTGCTTAAATGTCCTTTGCACTCCTTTCAAAACTAGAAACTGAATATACAGAAGAATAATTTTTATTTTGTGCTGGAAACTTTAACATACATCTAATACTTGAATTCTATTAGGCACACGAGTCGAAACATTTTGTGACGACATTAAGTTTTTGTCCCTAGGCCTCGTGAATTTAAACGTCCTACGAGGCTGGCATCCCGTTCCCACCCCTTCACCGTTGAAACTGTTAGATGTAGACGTCTCTTCTACTCCAATAGCTTCATGTCTCGCACATCTCGCCTATGGAACTCCCTTCCCTATTACTGTTTCCCTGACAAATACAATCTCCAACGGTTTAAGTGTAGCGTCAATCGTCATCTCCAGTTGCCTTGATCTATCCACTTCCCTTCTCCACATCCTTTCATTCCTATCTGCTCTCGCTCCAAATCTTCTGTAACCCCCTTGCCTTGATCGACCCTCCGTCTTTCTCTTTCTCCACATCCTCTCCTTTACCACTCCTATCTGCTCTTCCTCCATCCCTTCTGTAACCCCATGCGTGATAGTGGCCTCCAGCCTTGCTTGGGGTGATACGCTTAAAAAAAAAAACAAAAAAAAACAGTTTTCGACACCGGAAGTGGCATTTTTCGAGTGTTGTGAAGAAATGAGGGCGAGGACAATTTCGTCAAATTAACAAATATTAACTTCAGCCGTATATTTAAAAAGAAAAAAAAAGTAAAAGGTCTTTATGTGTCGTATCGCTTCAGTACGTTTGCAATCATGGCTCTCCACAATTTCCTGTCCTTTGTCGCGCTTAATAAATTGTCTTTTTGTTACCTCTTCTAAACCCTGTTCCGCCATCTATTTACTGAAGCTCACGAGGTTATTCGTTGTTTTCCTCTTTAAAAAGTTGCTTTTTCAATTACTTTTAAACAGATAACAGGGAAATATTTGTTGAATTCACAAGATTAAGTCATAAAGAGTTTCTCTGTTTGATTACCATCAACGGCTTGTCAGTACAAAAGATTGTTTCAGTGAAATTAATGTTAAATGAGGATAAATCTACCCAACTTGCTTACTTATTCATTACTCCACCACGGTGACGGAGATACTGGTGAACACCAAACTGGGGCAATCCCATGACCTGACATAAAGTTTATTATTTATACTTACTAAGCTTGACTAAGTCGATTTCAAGCGCACGTAGAATTTAACTTGTAAGTCAACTTTATATTAAGATGAATGGTCTGCGATATGTGAACTTACCCCATTCGATTGACGAAATGTCTGGTTCTTCAAGTTTAATTTCCGATTTCAATTTTTTTTCTCTTTCTCTCTTATTCTGTACATTTTTCTCATTTAAAAAATAAGAGAGAAAAAAATAGCGATTTCGAGGTTATTTTTTTCCACTTAGGGACAAGAAAAAAAACCTAAAAACATAGCGAGGGTAGCTCTGTAGAGTTGAGATTCGTAATCTAATTTTAGATAAGCGGCAATCGATGAAAAGTCGATACTAAGTGTGTGTATGTGTGTGTGTGTGTGTGTGTGTGTGTGTGTGTGTGTGTGTGTGTTTATTTGAAAAATTAAATCTAGAGTAGAGAGAAGTGAGGAATTGTTTGGTGGTAAACGGAGGTTTAAGGATGTCTTTATAGGTGGACATCATTTTGCTGTATTCTGTGAAGACTAGGTTTTTTCAAGAACCTTTTTAACAGTTTAGTGGTTAGCAATTTAAGGAGGCTTTTCTATCTGTATGGGTCATGTCCGTGTTACAAACAATGTTTATAAACCAGAAACGCAAAGTAATTTTGTCAACTATTGTTGGGGATATTTTCAAGAATGTCAAAAAAAAAAAAATGAAAGAGTTCTAAACTGTGTTAGGTTAAAAAAGTTTTTTTTTACTGTTAGTTCATTCAATACAAGGCACAAGCGCCACTCAAGGTAGAGGGTTAATGAATAGCACCGTGGTAAGGGAGTGGGAAGTTGGGATTAAGAATTGCGTGTGGGATATGTATCGGTTGATCTTGGACTTAAAGAGAAAAGAATGTAATTGTCTGGGAAACACCATTTCAGGAGAATTCTACAAACAGTTCTGGCGAAGAAGATGTCCGAGTAGAACTGACTCCCTGCCAAAGAAACACGAAAGGAATCGGAATGGTTTGCCACTGTGCAGATGGCACGGTGGCTCCTAGCTGTGAAAGTCTGAACTGGTGGAACTAAGGGAAGTAATTTGTCTGAACATTTGCCATCGTATTGTGTAAAAGAAAAAAAACATGGAAGAAATGAAAGCAGTGTTCATTTGATTGGTGCTAAACATTCTACTGTTGTAGTATTTTTATCGGATATAGATTTCAAGATTTTTCCTTCAAGACATGTAGGTACAGTCTATTCAGTTATATTAAGGAAGGGAGATTCCACGTGTTCGGAAATAAACGAATAGAGAGCTTCCTTTTTCCCTTGACCAGTGACTGCCAGGTGATTCCTGTAGCGTACGAATGTGCAGCCCTGAATATACGAGAAGTGGTTGCGAGATTTTTTCGACCCTCACAGACGTGGACGAAGTTCCCTTCTGCCCGCAGCAGTTTGCACCTCGATACATAACAAAAAAAGAGACAGGAAGTGACATCACAGTTCAGTTACCCCGCTATTGGTCTAAAACATGAGGACCACTGTTTTGTTAACAGATATTTTAGTTCCCCGTGACAATGAGACCAGGTGCGAATTAAGTTTTATATTGGAGCCTAGAGAAAAAAAAAAAATTCTAATTTTTTTTTTTTTACTATTTTAATTAAAAATATAAAAGCTTAACTACAACGGAAATAATTAAATAAACAAGAAGAAAAAACCCAACGGCTATAACTTGTTTTTCAGTAATGAACAAGGACACATGGCACAGTGGATAAAGGCGTTGGTTAGATCCAGTGACAGGACCCAAAGAGTGTGAGTTCAATACCCGGTTAAGTCAATGGAGAACTTTCAGAGGGAAAAATTAACAGGAGATAACTGATAACTGACATCCAGTAAACATGGCACGTGGAACTAGAACAGTCTACCCGAGTGAGTGAAATAAAGGGTTCAGTTCGACATTCCAACCACCTGAAGAAGCGTTATAATAAATATGGCGACAAAGATGAGGATAATAGTCCGAATAATGTAAATAATGTACATAATACCTCATCTCAGAAATATAGACATATACTGAAAGGCTGAAATGTTGTAATAAATATGGCGACAAAGATGAGGACAATAGTCCGAATAATGTAAATAGTGTACATAATACCTCATCTCAGAAATATAGACAGATACTGAACAAGAGGTACGACCAAGGACAATGAAATGATAAATTGGAGATTAGAATGATATGCAACCGCCTAGACAAGCTTATCGGCGCTCATATCTTTTAGTATCACACACGACTTGAAGTGTGTAAAGATATAAAAAAAGAACTCTTATCCGAATTAAAAAGCTATAAATGAGACAAAATAAATTAAAATACAAAACCATTTCTAAACACAACAGTCTCTGAGGCGTCGACCGTGAAACAATTATTGAAATTCTTTCCTCTTAATTTTAATTGCTTTTCAGACCTTCAGTCTACGACTGTCAGTAAAGTTCCCGATTCGCGCTATTTACGGACGGATTGAAAAGTTACTGAAATTAAGAAGTAAGTGTCAAAAATGAATAATGATTGACAAATGCTTCACTTTATAATATTGACAACCCTGATGAATATTTGACCGGAACAGAAATTTGTAGCGTTTTGTAAGTGAATTTCAAAGACAATATTTAAACATGTCTTTATAGCTTTATTTAACTTCATATGTTATATTTTGCTACATAATTTTTCTTGATTTTTGAACTGGTCAAATTGGTTTTACAGGCTACAGAGAAATTCTTCCAATTAAGAGAACTTTGAAGGGATAGACATAAGTGGTAATCCAAAGCCGAAAGGTCAGGTGAATAAGGCGAGTGTAGTCGGGCATCCAACCAAGACCTATCAATTTCTGATAGGTCTGCAAAGAGAGGTGAAGTTTGGTGTTGTTTTGATAGCAAACGATATTTCCATCCGGTTAGCTAAATCTAGACACTTTTCATCGGATTGCTACCTTTAATCCGGAACACTACTTTTGCCGGATTCAATGATTGATTTTGCGAAAGGAGCTCCGTAATGCACAATGCCTTCCCCAATCAAACCAGGTACACAGCAGCACAATTTTCAGATGCTGGCCGGCTTTTCGAATGCTTAATGGAAGCTCATTTCGTTTCTCGCTACAGGAGTTTTTTACGCTTCACATTTAACCGAACCATTTTTTAGTGTCACTGATCGTTCTTCACAGATACGGCACCATCTCCATAAACGGCACACACAGTTTTTGCTGTTTGTACAGCATTTCTTTCCTTTCTGGAAATAAATGAACATCAAATAATGAGTATACAACTCACTTTTTAACGTAAAAATATTTAAAATTCACAATCCACGAATGAACCATATAAAAAAAAGACGTAATATCACATTTCAGTCACGTGTGAAACGAAATTACTTGTTCAGCCGCTACTTATTAAAAATGCTATAAATTTTAATTAAATTTTAAAACAATTAAATTTTAATGAAGCCGTAGTAGTCTTTCTCGAAGACAACTGAATGCGCTAACCGTGGTACGGGTTTTATCAAATTAGTATTATTTGCTTGTATAGTGAACACACAGTACTCCACTATCGTGCCTTGAGCCAGACTAAGTGAAACTTGATAAATATCCCAATTCATTTATG
>OZ038481.1:2319808-2334808 GCA_964036315.1 Acanthosepion esculentum
AAAATAAATATATATATATATATATATATAAAATATATAAAAATAAATATATATATATATATATATAAAATATATAAAAATAAATATATATATATATATATATATAAAATATATAAAAATAAATATATATATATATATATATAAAATATATAAAAATAAATATATATATATATATATATATATATATATATATATATATATATATATATAAAATATATAAAAATAAATAAATATATATATATATATATATATATATATATATATATATATATATATATATATATATATGCAAGTTTCATTAAAAACGACAGACAAGATACTACGGTTAAGTTTTTTATTTAATTTTTCTTGTGTACGAACAAGTGCTTTCTTTGCTGGACAAAGGGTGTGTAAGAACTGTCCAAATGTTTTATTTTTCCGAGGGCTTTCGGCTATACCTTTAGCCATTATCAATAATGATTTGATTTTTCAGCTTAATTAAGTGTGTGCATTATGTCTTAGTGTGTAGTAGTGGTGTTTTAATTTCCAAATACGGTTAGCACGTTGTGGCTTTGTTCATAGTTAATAATGTTAAGGGTAGGCTTTTTCTTTTTTATTATTAAAGCCTCCATTATTTTTAACCTTTTTCTACAGGTGGAAGCAATTAATATATTTGTGTTTTCTACTAGTATATTTCTAATGGAGTCTGGTAATTTTTTGTGTGTGTTTAAATGGGTTCTAATGGAGCTGTGATCAGATAGGTGTAACGTAAGACGTCTGCATAAACAAGTAGTTGTGTAACCGATGTAATTATTTATGAGTTCGGTTTCGTTAGGAACGCAGTTCCTTAAGGGGTATTTGAACTTATATATATATATATGTATATGTATGTGTGTGTGTATATATATATGAAGAAATATAGTCTTAAAGTGTGCTATATTTATTGGATAAAGTGTGTAAATATAAAAGTGAACATAGAAGTCAACACTTAGAGGCGACTCGTGGCCTGACGATTGCATCTAGCATGAAACAGACTGTCGCCTGTAAGTGTTGACTTTATGTTCACTTATATATATATATATATATATGATTGTGTGTGTTTTCAAACTGAATAAAAAGGCCTTTAAAAAGATATATGGTCTTTCTTTTAAAACAATTTTTCAGGAAAATATATTGCACAAGTCCAGTAGCTGTTATCGTTCTTTCTAGTAGTGATGGGAGGTTTCTTTTTAAACTTTTATTTGAAGTAGTGTGGAAAGTCATTATCTTGATTATCTCATAAAAGTTAACATAATCAATGAGTGAAAGACTGATCAAAATTATAGAATGTCAACTGGCGAATATTAAAATGTAATTAAACGATATTTTTATAGTTTATAGGATAATGTCTATGATTTATGTGTTTCGAATTTATTTCTAATAAATTTTATATTGCATAATATAATCTGACATTTCCAAAACAAATTATCAATTTCTTTTAAAAATAAGGGTAAATATTAAAAGTGGAAATTCCTCTTCTATATATTAATATATCTTGAAAATATAGGGTGACAACCCCCCCCACAAACGGGAATTTTTGAAGTGCGTATTGCCAGACATGAGCAAGTGGCAACACTGCCAGACAGTTACCTTGAGCAAGTAACTATTTCGCCATTTTAGTAACGAGAATGAAATTCACAGTATCCCAGCTGAGATGTTGCAGCAGTCAATGAGGAATCTCAACAGCAGATTTCAAGAATGCATTCGTACAGGAGGACGCCATCTACAGGACGTAATTTTGAAAAAATGAAAATTCCATCGTTGTTTCTTAAATGGCATGTTTTAAGGTTTCAATTACTATGAATTAAATATTTTTCTTCCATCACTCTTGGTTTTATTGGATTGTTAAAAAGTTCCCGTTTTTTTGGGTCACCCTGTATTACAATCACTGGTTTGTTAACATCAATTTTATTGTTAAATATTGACTTACGTCAAAAAATCTATCCGTGCCTTGTTATAAAAATGATAAATGCTGATAAAAATATGAAGTAATAAATCTATTCATGTATTTCTTTTTACTATTGTTCAACTAATATAAGGCCTAAGTGCCGCTCAAGGTAGAGGATTACGGAATGGAGATGTTGTTAGGGCGTACAGGGAGAGAGAGAGAGGTTTCATATTCTGAGAATATATAGAATAGATAACGTTTAACCCTCGCCTTGAAGAGGTTAAGTTTGTGGTTATCAAGGAAGCATTCTCGCGGGAGTCTGTTCCACATTGTAACAGTCTTGGGGAACTTACTCCTTGCCAATAGAATATGAAGGGAAATGAGGAGGCGTCGACTCTACGTCCGTGGAATAGCGGGTCGAAGCCGTGAAGGTCTGAACTGGTGAAACCAAGGAATGTAGTTCGTCTGAATATCTGCCATGGAAATCACTGGATAGAAGCGAGAGGCTAGCAACATTTTGTCTGTGGGGAAAGAGGTTGTAGATTAGAAAACAATCACCTACAAGGCCGCACAAATGCTTTTGAACTCAGTCGAGATTGGAAAGTGGAGATAAGGCAGTTGCGGTCCAGATGTTCAGGAAGACTCCATGTTTGGTTTGATCTGGTTCTTGTAGAGATATAGCCTGTCAGGAGGAGTCTGGTACTTCTTGGAGCAGTACAGAGAATTGATCATTTTTGTAGCATCTTCAGCGATGTATCGTCCATACGAGTTCACCTTGAGGGTCTTTGTGTGAACTTTGCCCTCTCAATAGACATTCCAGTCAAGGAGCATCATTTAGAGTCCAACCGTTCATATCATGACCGGAGAAAAATTAGGGTCTGCTTTGTGATGATGAAACCTTACTAGCTAGGTTTTGGAAGAATTTAATGATACATGCCATCTCCTCCCCCCTATTGAACTATTTGAGAAAGGTCAGGGGAGAGATCAGCTACCAACCTCTGTTTATATTATTGTTTTATTTGAACAGTTGTCCCCATCTTGGTTGCTATAGTCACCTTTCGACCTTTGTACCCTCTGGTCTTCTTGCCTGTTGTATTCGTTACAGTAGTCGCTATTTTAAACCAAACTATTTAACACCCTTGGATACTTGTTCTCGTTTCATCGTCTATACTAAGGGAGATAACTCACTTTAGTTAATCCTATCGTTATTTCATCTTTATGATAATAGCACTTCTTTTCTTTGTCAGACTCCATTGCCTGGTCCAGAGATCGAACTCGTGGTTATTAAATAAAGTGAAGTGCTTAACCAACGTTTACACCTACCAAACTATAAGGAGGTGGTACTGAAAAGCCCTTGGCTCAATCCACATTCCAAAATCTGATTTCATGACAAACAAGGTTTTTTTTTTAAAATTCCTTCTTGTTAGTGTCGAGAAATTTTCAGCAACCCTCGAATAAGGTCGGATTTACAAAAGGACCCTAGCTGAAGTACGAAGGAGATGAAATATATTTCCCACATTTAATTTAGTCTAACGCAAAACTAAATTGTGGATATGTGGCATGAGAAAAGAAAGACTGTATAGCCTCAAGTGAGAAATGTCTACTTGCAGTGAAAACAAAAAAAAAAAAAAAATTCTGAATTCTAAAGTTTACTTTTCCCCTGGATTTGAACATCTGCTACTGATACCAGAAAGGAAATAGCTATCAGATTTAGCTCCAAGGTATGCACTTCGAAGATCTGTCGCAAGTGAGTTATATTCTTCACTTTATATTATAGATGAAAATATACATTTTAAATAGGTTTTGTTATTTCTTCAATTTCCATCTATAATCCCGAAACCAGGTTTACCAGAGTTGGCTACAAATAGAGAAGAGGCCCACAAACTATTGAATTCCTAAGTAGACACATTATTTTCCAAAGTAACTCCCAAAGACGCAAACGCAGTGAAATTCAAAAGTAAACCAATTTTGGAACTATGACAGACACGATGTTAAGTTTTGGTCAAATAGCAATAAAAGACACCTTGTTTAAATTTAAATACAATTGATTTCTGATGATATTTTTTTTGCTATATAGGTTTATTCCATGCAATATTTACATTTACGTAGATTTATATAAATGTACATTATATAAATGTAAGTAAATTTAAATCTTGCAGGCAGACATGAACTAAACAACGTCGAATACACCGTGTTGTTGGCAGACGCAGAAAGAAAACTAAGAGAATTTCTTCTTTTAGTTTTCTGTCTTGGGTAGCACAGAAATGGACAATAGAAAATGGGACAAAGAAATCGGAAGGTGTACACGAATAGTGACAAATGTCTAAGAAGATAAGCCAAGTATTAAGAGAAGAGAAAATGCTCTTAGAAATAAAGAAAAGAGTTATGAGCTGCTATTTAATATTGAATAGCCTGTTTGACAATGAATGAGGGAAAATGTAGTCATTGATAGAGGGAGACCCTGAAATATTTGGATTAATTATAAATTATCGATTGTTATTGATTGATTAATAGTTAATTAAAAAGATCAATAATTAATTCTGGAAGAGATTTGGGGGTTGAACATTTTGATCTTTTCTATAACATGTTCAACTGACGACGGACATATCAGATATCTTAAAAAGATAGACTTGTTAAAAAATATCAAGAAGTGGGGTGCAGGAAGAAGAAAGTTGGAGGATCTATCTCCCCACCCCCGCCAAGATTCAGCATTGCAAGACTAACGCTATTTTGATGGTAAATGTTCAGATGAGCTCCACACTTTAGTTCCATTCGTTCAGATGAATACAGGTAGGACACACCGTGCTATTTTCACGGAGTCAAATCATCCACGTTTTCCCCATATTCTATTTGTAAAGAGGAAGCTTAACTGCCAACTTTTTCTTGAGAACGGCTACTTCGTGGAACACATTCCCGCGTGAACGCTTTCTTGGAAACAGCCATGTTAGCCTCTTCAAGCCATAGATCAAGCGCTATCTATCCTTTTTATACTCACAGCATTCACTTCCTTCTACCTCAACTTACATTCATTTAACAACAGCCTTAAGTCAGTAAAAAATTCTACCACGAGTGGCTCTTGAGCCTTGTATTAAGCGAACCTTAGCATAAAGGAAAAAGTCGAATAATTTGCAAATCTGTCTTTGATCAGGCGCTCATATTTGTAACCTTGTACTAAAAGTAAGTTAGGAGTTGATTGTCGAAATGAAACCTTCATTCCATTGATTTCAGCTATTTGATTACTTGATATAAATGAGTGCCATGAGGAAAAAAATAAAAGATTTACCATTGAACCAACAAAGTGAGTGCCAACGAATGAAGGGAAAGTCTTGCATTTTATGTCCGAGCGCACATGACCCTGTCACCATTGGTCGAAAACAAGTTGTACCAGTTGAACGACGATTTCATGACAAGGTACTTGAAAGACTATATCGGTCGGCAGGTGCACGGAAGTGTAGTTGAGGGGGGGCCGGAGCGAGTAGGAGAAGGTGACAGATACAGCTTTATTTCCAAAGGATTGCCACTTCCCCATCCCTTATTCGTAGAAAAAAACGATTGTCATTTGTTCACTATTAAAAACACACCCTGACAAGTGTACATACAGTTCTAATGGCCATCCAAACGTAACAGAGGAGAATTGGCGCCTGCCATTGACTTAGGAGATAAATAAGTTAATTGCCCGGCTTCGCTTCCTGCTACGTTCAATTTTTCTGCTGCCAGCATTTTACAATATCCAATTCAAAAAGTAAATATTAATATATACACAACAAAATATATTTTTAAAAAGTGGGAGAGAGCAAGGTGAAAAAATAATTATTTATTTAAAAATTACGGCGAGGAGCATTTTTAAAATTTTTGCTCTTCCTCCCTCTTTTGTTTTAACATCTACTTTTAAAATAGATACTTCCAAAGAGTCACGTAACCATTTTTACCAGAGCTCATATTGCAATTTTGTTGTTATTATTGCTTCTCCCTAGTATTGCGTATTACTGGTTCCCATATTCATTTCTGTGCTTGGCCGGATTAGGAGATTATTGTGGCATAGCATATGTGCTGATTGCTTAAGTTTTCGTATTTTCCAGAGATGTTCTGTCTTATTTCAACTTTATCCCACAGGGGTCGGTGATCCCCGCACGATCACACTACGAAATGGGATCAGACATATATCGACAGGATGAAGGCTTGGCAATGGGGTCACTATTATCACCAGTAATGGCAAATGTATACAGGGAATACTTCGAAGAAATGGCATTAGAATCCAAATCACTAAAGCCAACCGTATGGCTGAGACACGTAGATGGGACCCCTTCATACTCAGTCCGCACCAGGAAAATATCCACAGCTACTACGGGACCATGTAGACTCAACAAGATCATCGATACAGTTCACAATGGAGAGAGAAAACGACAACAAACTCGCATTCCTAGATGTACTAATATCTTGGAGAGCATGGGTTCAAGACATCCGTATACCGAAAACCAACATTCATCGGACAATACCTTAACTTCAACTCCTACCACCCATACGGTGTAAAGAAAGGGATCGTCTGCTGCTTACAAGATCGAGCAAAAGTCATAAGTGGAGACCCAGAGACATATGAACAAAATATGGTCAATATAAGCAATACCCTACAAAGTAACAACTACCTGGGCACAGGGTAGAAGGGTACAAGAGAATAACGACACCCGGAAAACAGCTTCAGTCTGCCTACCCTATGTGAAGGGGTTATAGGAGAAAATACAAAAGATCTGTGGTACATATAATATCAGGACGACCTTCAAAAGTGGTTTGACACTTCGCTGACACCTCTTCCGAATAAGACCCCTCCACACATAGAGGAGAACATGATTAAGGACAGTGTGTACGCCATCCCGTACATCTGTGGTAAGAAATATATAGGGGAAACAGGCCGCCCCCTTAAGGTAAGACTGCAAGAACATCGTAAAGCCGTAAGACGAGGGAAAATTAAAAAATCAGGGTTAGTTGACCACATATGGAAGGAAAAGGGAGATCACCGCCCGCTGTGGGATGAGGTTGAAATAATAGACAGAGAAAATCACTGGAAAATACGAAAGCTTAAGGAACCAGTACAAATATGGGAAACTGTAATACGGAGTGCTAGAGAAAAACAATAATAACAAGATTGCAATATGAGCTCTGGTAAAAATGATTACTCAAACATTAAGTTTATAAGTCCCCAAAATTCATACACTGATGTCCTCAAGGACACATGGCGCAGTGGATAAAAGTGTTGTTTGGATCCAGTGACCTTGACACAAAGAGTTGTAAGTTCAATAGCTGGCTACTGCAGTGGTGAACAAGAACTTGGAAAGTTGAGTTAAAGAGAAATAACAAAGACATTCGGATGAGGTATGGCGCGTGGAACTAGAAAAATCTATCCCGGTGAGCGAAATAAAGGATTCAGTTCGAAATTCCAGTTACCTGATGAAAGCCGAAGTGTACAACGACCGAAAAATTGTGAATATGGTACTGAAGACAATAATCCGAACAATGTAAATAACACAAACACACACACACACACACGCACACACACACACACAGAGGGTGTGTCAAAAATACTTTTACAAATGTTGGGGGCGTGTTCATCACACCAAAACAAGGACAAAAGTTCATATAAACAATACTTCGCTTTTGAGTTATTAAGTTTAAAGAAAGTTTACAGTGTGTTGTCATATAGACTAGTTTACATTTGTCATTCATGTACATTTGTGGCTAGTGTGTCTTCAACATTTCATGTGTGTAGTAATGAGTCAACTGAGAAGTGTATGTTTAACAATGGCAGGATATTCATATTGTGAGCAGGCAGATATGATTTTTACATACGGCCGTGAGAATAGTAATCGACGCGAACTTGTACGGTTGCATCAGATTACGTTTCAGACCGAAGGCCGACGAGTCATTCATTTGCTGCTGTTTATCATCATCTTGCTGAGACAAACTATGGATCTTACGCCTGACCACGAGGAACGCATTCTGTACGCCGTCGGAGACAATCCAGGTATCAGCACATGTCAAGTGGCCCTAGCATGTCGTCCATCTCATCGTGCCGCATGGAGGGCTACTTCAAGAGCAGCTCCTGTCTTCGGATCATTTGCACTGTGTGCAGGGTCTTTCGCCCTCTGATCACTCCATGGGAAAACTTTTGCCTATAGTTTATTGCACAAATTGCCGATCCGTTGTTTGTCTCTTCAGTCTTGTTTACGGATGAGTCAACATTTGGAAAAGATGGAATAACAAATTTACACAACCAACATTTGTGCGGATCAGAATCTCCATGCTACAATACAGGTTAGACACCAGTATCAGTTTACGATTAATGTGTCGGTTGGAATTGTAGGTGACTGTCTGGTAGGTCCATATGTTCCCCCAGTACGTCTTACAGGAGACGTTTACAGGGGCTTTATTTCGAACACACTTCCAGTTCTGCTAGAGGATGTACCCCTGCTAATACGAAGACGCAAGTGGTTCATGCATGACGGGGTTCCTGCACATTTTATTCCCATTGTTCGTGATGCACTGGCTGATATCTACCATGAAAGATGCATAGATAGAGAAAGACCGGTTCTATGGCCTGCACGTTCCTCTGACCTCAGTCTTTTGGATTTTTTAACTCTGGGGACACCGAAAACATTTGGTTTATGCAGCAGACATTAATAGTGCAGAGACGCTTTATCAACCTGTCATGGAGACCTGCGAAACCATTCGACACCGTGTGGGAGTATTTGAACCGCTAGCCAATGAACCGACGTGAACATGCGCGTGTAGAAGCAAGCGAAGGACATTTTGAAAATCTGTTATGAGTTGCTGTGTTGAGCTACAACGATAGCCTTTTGGACATTTTACCTTGTTTTAGTGTCAAGAACCCACCTCCAAAGTTTGTAAAAGTATTTTGGGATTGTATCTTGGATTGTACGTTTAACAGCGTCTACTGTAATCTTTAAACTTCATAATTAAAAAACGAAGGATTTCCGGACATATGCTTATATGAACTTTTGACCTTGTTTTAGAATGAGAAACCAGTCCTCAAAGTTTGTAAATGCATTGATACAGCCTGTATATATGCACATATACTCTCTCTCTATCTCTCTCTCTCATATATATATATATATATTGTTCCAGGATCATTTTCCAACTTATTCAAGATGATCTTCGCTGTCTAGCTATCTGTCCTGGAGTAACAAGGTGCCTCACAGGTTTCAGGTACGATTTCATTTTCAAGTCTTTTATTCACTGCTCTTTGGACTGCCCTAGCTGAAACACCTCTTTCACGTGCCAAACGTTTTATGGATTGAGTTGGATATTTTCTAATTGACCCCTTTAGCTTTAAGTTGAAATGATGATCCCTATTCCTGTTGTGACCTCATGATCCAGTTTTCCTCTCTACTGTTCCCTCTTTTTAAACTTATTCACTGTTCTCGTGATGGTTCTTGAATAGACTTTGAAGATGGAAGCCAGAGTATAAATATTGGTACCATTACTGAAGGCCTGATTGATCTTTTTCCTCTCACCATTTGGGAAGACAGTGGAGCTGACACAAAATGATTTTCACCTATTCTCTTTCTAGCTGAATAACTCAAAGAGTTTTTCAGTGATTCTTACGACAACTCGTATCAAGATGGCTAAACGTCTTATCTGAAAACCTAGAAAAAGAAACTACATTAGGTTTGTGGTTTTTTAGATATTAGTAGCACAAAAACAAGAGCTGCGAAAGAGTGGATGAACTCCTCAGAATTAATGACCATCCACCCCGACCATCAGTCCGTAATTGACAAAGAGTGGCGAGTACGGATACACTTCTGAAGACATGGTCAATCATGGAGGGGTTCCTCCAACAGGAATAAGACGGCCCTGGATTTGAATATATTCTGAAAGTTAACATCTCAACGCTTCTTTGCATACGCGTTTCGTGAGTGGATTGTGAATTGTAAAGGAAAATGTGATGCATTTTCATCATTTGATGCGCTTTTATTTTCGGAAAGGAAAAATAGCAAAAAATCTATGTGCCATTTATGCAGATGGTGTCATAGCAAAGAGTACTATTTTTAAATGGATTGCTTAGTTCAGAAGTGGAAATTTTAATCTGGAAAGCCAATAATATTGCATCAAACCTGTAGTCATTGATGATGACCAACGTGAAATGTTGACTGAAAAGTAAGACGACACACGGGACATCGCAGAGGTACTCCTCATATCTTCTATGAGCGTTGTAAGGTATTTGAATACAATTGGATATGTGAATCGCTATGTTTGGGTGATTTACAATTTAACTGGAAAAAATGAATGGATCGCGTTTCCATTTGTAAATCTCTGTTCAAACAACAAAAACAACTCCATTTTAAAAAGAACAATGACAAACTATGAAAAATGTTTTGTTTACGAAAATATGAAGTAAAAAGGTCGGGGGGGAGGGAACAAAATGAAACACCGTTAACCATTGCACAAGATGGTCGGCATCCGAAGAAGGTGATGCTGTGGATCTGGTGGGATTGAAACAGCGCTGCCTATTCCTAAAATCTTTCCACAAAATCAGATTGGAATTTCAAATGAGCTCTGTTTCCACCAGCATTTAAATTGTGTAAACAATAATGGAGACAAAACCTGGAAAATATAAATGTCGCCTTTGTGGAGACAAAAAAAGGCCTGACAGAATAGGGAAAGAGAAAGCACTGAAAACATAATATCAGCATAAACGAGAAACTGTTGTAGAAAATAAAAATAAGATACATTGGGTCTTTAACATTGAGACGGACCTCAATAGTTGTAATTAGGGAGAAAAGACTATCTGCCCAGTTGTTGACTGTACCAACAAACCGCAGAGTGAAGATAAAGCGAAAAATACCAGATACTAAGCAAAATATGGAATATTTACATAGGTCATGCCTATAATACGCAGAACATTTGTAAACATTAAAATCGAAATTAGACGAGCTGGAAATTCTCTACGGCAAAGAAAAGTGCTGGAGATTTGAGAAAACATGCAGTAACTCATTCAGAAAAACAGCTGGCATATACAAAAAAAATTAATATAATCGTCTGGGATAATGAGATGATTTGGTTTATGTTTTGAGTCACGATTCATATAAGGCGGGAAAACTCAACAGAAACGTGTAAAATAAATCATTAAAATATTTTGGAAAATTGATTTTTTTAAATCGAAACTGACAATCTAGATTCACGGCACCATTTTTTAGGCGGCATTTAAGAAATACCAAAACGACTGCCGTTTTTAAATATATTAGTAGCATTGAATGATAACCTGAATGTTTAGTTTTAAGCTTTAGCAGAAGTCGAAAACGTTAGAATGTTTTCTCAAAGACACCACGTGATTTTGGTAGTTGTATATTTCTTTAATGACCACAATGGATGGCGTATAAAGATGAGATTTCGAATCCGGGTTTTGAAGAGATCCGTCCCTCACGGAAAACAATACATTTAGCCGTCAGAAAGAAGATAATGAAATAACAAAAACATTCTACCATTTTTTCCTGAAACAATATTTTCGCTTTTGCAAAATAAAGTTTAATTTTGTCTATATTTCTGAGATGAAGTATTGTAACTATTTATATTGTTCAGGCTGTTGTCTTCATCTTTATTGCCATATTCGAGATTTCGGCCGTTGTACGCTCCGACCATCTTCAGGTGATCTACGTTGGAATTTCGAACAACCGAACCCTTTATTTAATCAACGTGGGTAGATTGTTCTAGTGATACTGCCTTGACTTGCTATGTAACTAGGGCCAGTAAGCTAATCTTGCAAACCAGACACAGTTTAATGTTCCCACTTGTTAAGGCCAGTTGACCAAGAGAAACTTAATAAATGTTTACGTCGATGCAGTGAGATGTCAAAGGGCAAATCTTTTGGAAGTAAGATTGAGCTATGCGAAATTTTAAGCAGGGAGAGCCAACCTTGAAAATCAGCATAGGACATCTTAATTTTTAGTGAGGTTTGAACACGGAGCATTTCCTCCTGGGTGAAATACGAAACTATCACAAACTCCAAGTTCCGTAAACGTGTTTTTAAAGTTTGGTCGTGCTAAGATCTATCCACCATTCCCTCAATTATTTTTAATGTGGGATCTCGTTTACCTTCACTACAACATTGGTATACATGGATCACACAAAACATTGGTATACATGGATCACACAAAACATTGGTATACATGGATCACACAAAATAGACATGTTCTCTACGCATTTTTGAAGACTTGTCTTTGAAGCGTAGTACAATGGGAAGATGTGTTGCTAGCGAGAAGGATCCTCAGGTACCAAATCTAATGTAAAGTATTGACTTTACAATCTCGATATAGAGAAGAAACTTCTGTCTCATGCAAGTCAGAAAATGTTTCTTGAACGCCGTAGGAAAGGAATGGGTGACGGGGAAATATTTTGTCTATTCATTTTTATGAAAGCGTGAATCAAAGTAAACACTGAACCCAATTATTTTTTAGCGTAAACCGTAAAGATCTGACAAAAATTGTTTTGATAAAAATTTTTCTTTATATTTTCTTGAATCCTTTTTCACCAAAGACTTTCAATCTGATTAAACTGAATATCTTTTTCTTCCTATGTTGTTGGTTTTATTTGTTTTGCTTCTCCATAGGCTTCCGTGTGACTGGTCGCAAATAGTTTCGTTTCGCGCCTATTCAAACAGGTAGTGACAATTTTTCAACCAACTTGTAACTCGCTGTTTGCACCTGCTTTTGGGTCATGCTCTGATAACTCTTTCTACCTCCACCAAAATATAGCTATTTTAGTGGGTAGCAGAGGGCACGCCTGAGGTGTGGGCGGAGAGATATTTTCTCCTTTATCAACTCAGTGTCCGGCCTCTTTTCGAGCAGAGGCAATTGCACCCAGTTGCGATTTACTCAACCTAATTTGGCACATTACAAAGCCAAATAAACAATCGAGGAGGGTCTAAATGTTCAGATAATGAGAATTTGAACGACTGGATTTTACGAAAGGTCCGTCATCGACCTCTGCTAATTATAGGAAATAAATCGATTTTAACCACAAGACGAACCACAACACAACTTTTTTTTTATGTAGAAATATATATATATATATATATATATATATATATTATATATATATAAAAGGTGGACATCTGCCGTAACGTGACGATTCGCTATCTCCATTGGCAGACAAATTCGTCAGTGTATGGAATTTAATCTTCACTGAATGTCGATTAAAAATGGCTTTGCTCCGAATTTAACTGAAACTGGTTTTTATATATGAGGGAAACAAAAAGAAAAACATTTAAATGAAATTGGCTAGTTTAAATCTAGAAATTAAAATTCCCAGCATCCCTCAGTCATGCGCATGCGTAGTCGCACCAACATAAATTTAATCTGATGAAGTCCTAAAGGACGAAATGCGTTACAAGAAAACGTTTTCCACAATATTGTTCTTAAGATTTCATATTATATATATATATACACACATACATATATATATATATATATATATATATATATGTATGTATGTATGTATGTATGTGATGTGTATTTTTTATGATTGTTACTGACATGAGACACGTGGAAGAGCCTTCATACTTCTCGCATTACCGACTTTGACTTTTTAAATCGGAAATGCACATGTACCAGTGACGTCAGATTTATGGTAATATGGTTCCAAGTTGGTAGCTTCCCAGTTGGAATTTCCTTCTCTTGAGCAAATAGCCGAGTCGACTGGAGCGGTTTGCCAGCCAATCCAAGAAGTAAACTGACAACATGGCTGACATGAGTATGTCGAACATCTGGTCCTGGTATGACTCCAAAAGTTTACAATTTATTTATTTTTTTAACTACGCAACAGAAGTTTTCTTTTGTAGGTTAATATTTATACATTAATATACTTTTATTTTCTTTGTCACTGAGTGCTCCTTACTTATAGCCTTGTACCAAACTTAGTAAATATGAATATATTTTCTCAGACGTAACTTTGGTATCCATAACTCAATGTACACTTTCCCCAAAATAACTTTGATACCAAGACGTACATTTTATTAGCACAGAAAAAATTCGCTTTACTAGCAAACGACTAGATTTGGATTCAGTTTTCACAATGTTAACGCAAGTATTTAAAGTCAAGCAAATGATAAATTTTTGCTTGAAAACATAATATTCAAGCTCTTCAGTACTACAATCGAATGATGGAATAGTAATTTTAGTATCAGCCAGTTGATGTCAATTCCATCGAAATACAAATTCAGTGTTTCATGTAATAATTCAGCAGCGTGATTCGACTTTATAAGATACACGTCAATAGTAAACGTGGGCTAATGAAAGCAAGTCACGTGATCAGGTTTTGGTTTGGTTTGGTTTATTTTGTTTTACGGCATATCAACCTCAATGGGTTATTTAATGCCGACAACATTTTTTATTGCTGGTAATATTTTGTTTTGTCTAAAATCTGTTTTGGTAATATTTTTCCTTCAAAGTTGTATTGCTGGTAATTTTTTTCAAAAAAAAGTATTACCGGTAATAGTTAACTATTTGCCCATATCTGGGGCTCTAACAGGTGCTACCACCCTAGGTCAGGGTGGACCTGGGAACACCAGCCAATAAGAGGTGGCTTCACGCTCCTCAAAACCTCCTGATCAGAGGCCTTGCTGCTGGATGTAGTTTATCGTCTTACCCAGGACGCGGATGTAGTTTAACGTCTTACTCAGGACGATCACGTGATCAGGTTACTTGAATTTAAGTATAAATGTGATTAAATGCTTCTGACCATGAATCTATATAAAAGGGAGACAGCTGACCGGCGGATTTGCCCATTTGGTCAGTCGATGTTCAGTTGATAGCCAACAAGTTAGTAAGAACAGTGGCAAATCTTAACGGAATCTAATGCCAGACAATTTCACTGATGAAAGAAAAAAAGATGATCTTAATATCTTGATCTCCAAGTAAATATTTGATACAAGATACTCTATAACTGAAGATGTTTGAAACATATTTCGACGACACTACATAAAAAAACACGAATTAAGAAAGTAATAATTTATGAATTCAAGTTTCAAAAACGTATTCATTATAATTGGTATCTCGTAGACAGTTTTTAATTTTATATTTTTTCTT
>OZ038481.1:2339808-2432308 GCA_964036315.1 Acanthosepion esculentum
AATAAATTGTAGCGGCAGGAATTGTGACTTGTTACCGATGAGGATGGAGACTTTCGAAACTAATTCTACATTTTCAAAAGAAATGAATTTTCAAAATGGGTAGGAATTTTACACATTTATATTAAAAAGAGTAGAAATCACATAAGAAGAGAAAATAAATTATTATAGCTACGTATATACAAATAGCAGAGATATTAAAAGAAAACATACATTTAGTCGTACTATATATATATATATATATATATATATATATATATATATATATATATATGTGTGTGTGTGTGTGGTTAAAGACGGCTGACAAGTTATTGTGATTAAGCTTTTTATTTAATTTTTCTAGTGTTTGTATAAGTGTTTTCTTTCCTGGACACAAAGTATAAAAAGTGTCCAAATGTTCTGTAATTCCGATCGCTTTAGGCGATAATTTCAGCACTTATCAAGGGTGATTTTATTTCACTTTTAACTGAATGCATGGATTGTGTTATGTATATATCTAGAGTTATAGGAATATTTTATTTTACAAACACGGTCAGCACATTGTGGCCGTGTTCATAGTTAATGTTATTGAGTGCTGACGAATATTTAGCTTTTATAGACGTCAACTATCAGCAATATGAATCTTCACTTAGAAATATCATAAAGAAATACATAACCTCAGTCGCGACCCTAACAAGAAAATGAAATTAATTATCTATAACAAAAATTTTAAACAGCTAACCTTATCATAAAAAATAACAACACATCTACAAAATCAAAACTACAAAGAAACAACATTATTTACGAGTTCAAATGCCGTTTACGGATCTGTGTTCCTAATCAAACCAAGTTCATAAATAATTAAATCGGTCACACTACTACATGCCTATCCAGACGACTTACGGTACACCTACCCAACTATGGCTCCATTAGGACTCATTTAAACACACAAAAATCTATCAGACTCCATCCGAAACATACTAGTAGAAAATACAAGCATAATAACCTCATGTAAAAAAAAAAGATTAAAAATAATGGAAACCTTAAAAATAAAAAAGAAAAAGCCAACACTCAATAACATTAACTATGAACACGGCCACAATGTGTTGACAGTGTTTGGAAAATAAAACAGTCCGATAACTCTATTCATGCATAACGCAATTCATAGATTCAGTTAAAAGTAAAAATAAAATCATCCTTGATAATGGATAAAAAGTATAGCCGAAAGCGCTCGGAATTACAGAACATTTGGACAGTTTCTACACACTGTGTCCAGAAAAGTAAACACTTGTACGAACACAAGAAAAATTAAATAAAAAGCTTAATCGCAGTACTTTGTTGTCCTTAACGAAACATGTATAAAAGCGAGATTGCTGCCTTAATACACAATACACACACTATATATATATATATATATATATATATATATATATATGCGCCCCTTCTTCCATATATTCCTAAATGTAACGCTATTTAGTGGGCGTCTTGACAGACAAACAAGGTGGACCCTCATCCATACAACTTAAATGCATTCCACAATTAAAACAAACAAAAAACAACAAAAAATGTCTGCAATTAAAGACATTTTGGGAGTTAGAATTCTGAATATGAAGCTAATGCGCTATACAATCATTTGGAGAATTTGCCAACTTATCAGTTACTCTTCCTTCTATTATTTTGAGTCCTTGAGTTGCGCTCGGATAAATTTTGGAAGGATTTTGAAAAAGTCTATAAATAGAATAAACGCTTTTTCTATTCTTCTTAACCTTAAATCTAATTTATCAACAGAAAGTTATTTTCGTCAGGTCTTTTTGCGAGATGACAGTTTGGTCTCCTTTGAAAATAAGAGAGAGAAAAAAAAGAAGATATATCAAAAGGCTTGCTGCAAGAAAAACAAAACTTGCTGACACAATCCTGACCGAATTTACAGATGAAACGAATTTTGGTGAAAGTTGTTGAAAATTAGTGTCAGCTTAGATTTCGAGTAGATCTGTTTGTTTCGTTGATGTATTTACCGCGACCCTTCAACCGAGATTTCGACTTGAGTTTTATGACACCGAAAAATCTCCTGTGGAATGCACTTCGGAAATTAATTTTTCTTTTTTCACCAGTTGTACTGCGTATTGTATTCAACTTTTTGAAATGTCTTGGTAGCATAAATCACGTGACCTACTTTCAACGCGAACGAGATAGGATTTTAGAATTTGCTTTAAACTGTTTTCAATTAAAAGATTGGACAAAATAAAAATGCACCATTTTAGATTGTTTATATTACTGTTTTTATCTAAACTAGTTTAAATAATAAAGAAATAATTGTTTTCTTTAAGTAAAGTTTTAACTCGAGTTCTGAACACCATAAATTAATTTCTTGAAGACTGCACTGCTCCAATCGTTCAAAGTCAGATGGTTTCAATCAGACATTTTAAAAAATGGCATTTACTTTGAATCGAGACATGCTTACAAAACGAAACGCATTCAGCTGCTTCAAGGTATATTCTTGAAATACGAGACTGACCGTTGGGAAGGACAAACTGACCAAGTCAAAAATACATTTTTTTTGTGTGATTAGTATATGACAGTATCACAAACCTGTCTAGTGATGCGGCCCAAGTCATACGATAACACCTAACAAAACACATGAAATTACTAGAATTTGATGCGTTTATAAAAAGATGATCAGTTTCAAGTGTTCAATATATATATATATATATATATAACACTTTCGCCCCAGCCCCTCAACCTCCGACGTCTTACTCTCTGGGTTGAGGTGTCTACTCGGTCTTAACCGAACTTAAGGGAGTGACCGTAGGTCCCCTGAGCATCCGTAGATCATTCGACCGGCCCACTGGTTTAATCCTGCTTCCTGCCCACGTTGTGTGTGGTTTGATCCAGAAAGCAGAAGTGATGTTCATCCATTCACGGTCGACTGAAGATGTAGACACGGCTGGAGAGTCTGTGCTAATAAATTTAGAATGCACCACCATATATATATATATATATATATATATATATATATATATATATATATATATATCCGCAGAAAGCCGGACAAACAACTATTCAATGGTTGAATTGTTAATGTCTTTTATATAGCAGAAAAGAATAGTATAGAAAAGAAACGGGTTAC
Source organism: Acanthosepion esculentum (assembly GCA_964036315.1). Lineage (NCBI taxonomy): Eukaryota > Metazoa > Mollusca > Cephalopoda > Sepiida > Sepiidae > Acanthosepion > Acanthosepion esculentum. The sequence continues at coordinate 2,342,912 of OZ038481.1, forward strand.
AGAAAAGAAAATAAATGACGTAAAAACTCATATACTGGATTCTAGACAGAGAGCGAGAGAGTGGGTTGTGATTAGCTTGATGTGAAATCGTCTCAGAATGATATACGGCTCTTGCGATGGAGAGATAAAGATTTCTGTGCGCGGCTTAAAGTTTATAGTTGCGTTTCTCCTCGGCGGTAGTAACAGTAGTAGTAATCTTCGTGGTAGCAGAAGCATCGGTACTTATATTAACAGTACATGTTAGCGGGGGTTTTGTTCCAAATCTCTGACGTCACTTCCAGTCTCCGATATCTCTTCACCCAGCTCGACTGCACTTGACGACAGACGAGTCCAAAAACAACCTTTTGATTATTGTAGCTTGTTCGACGTTTCCGTTTCCAGTGGTAGTAATAATAGTAGCAGTAGCAGTCTTAGATTGTTGGAGGATAATTCGCTTCTTCGTACTTATATCAACAAAATATGTTAGCGGACGTTTGGTTCCAATCTCTGACGTTACTTCCAGTCTCCAACCTCTCTCTACCCAGGGCGACTGCACTCGACGGTAGACGATCCAACCACTCTGTCAACAGATTTCTCTGCGCGTTTATATAGATAAACCTGGCTGATCATAAATCGACCCTTGGCCTGCACACGATTATCACGAGTGCTACCTTCAACCCAAAATCATGTGAATTTCAAAGTTCCTCATAGCCTTAGTAAGCTCTATTTCAAATTTTAACCGATAAAAATTATCTCGATCATCTTTCATTTTCTTCCTAATGACCCAATTTCAAATGGGCTAGATCAGATTCCCATCAGTAAACAAAATTGTTCTGATCTAATTTCGCTGTTCAAATCTACTCCAATTTCAATAACAAAACAAAATATATGTGTGTGTGTGTGTGGTTCCCAAAGTCTCTCTGTTATATATATATATATATATATATATATATATATATATATATATATATATGGATGGATGGATGGAGGCGGGGTAAAATCTTATATTTATGAGGAAAGAATGTTCAATAACAGAGAGAGCATTTAGAGATATAGATATATAGCACCGTGCATATTTAGAATGTTTTTAATCGTTTTAATGATGTTTTTCATTTAGGTGTGAAAATGAGTTCAATAAGGTCAAAGTTTCATCTGTAGACAGCACAATAAAAAACAAAAACAAAAAAAAGACGTTAATAAAATGTCAATTCTGAGAAAATTACGAAACTATAAAAATCACTTCAGACTTTTGCGCAGTCCTGTTTATGCAGTTCAATCTTGTCAGTTTCCGGTTTAAATGTCAGTTTCACAATCTTCTGACCAAGTTGAAATTGGAAACGCGAAACGTGTTGATTCCTATGACCACATTGTCGTCTAGATATCTAAACGCTTCGATAGTGAGCACTCTTCTAGAAATATAGTACATTTTACACTGTCATTTAGCAGTGTTGATACCTCTGTCTCCACTATATAAGGAAAAAAAACAAACTAATGTCTATCGTAACCGTGATTTCTTTTTAATAAAAGTCCTAAGGCTTTTGAGGACTGTATTCAACAGTTTCGAGTGTATCTAATGGAAACAACATCTAGCAGCTCAACATCAATATTAAGGAAATGCTTGTCATACCCCCGGTTTAAGATTTGACATCTTACCGACATAGACAAGCATTCATCTTATATATATATATATATATATATATATATATATATTATATACACACAGCATATTTTGATTCAAAATAATTTAGACATATGTCGATTAGTTTACATTATGATAATTGAGTAAGAAATTACCAAAACTTTCTTTTGAACAGTTTTTTATTTTCCCAAGTACTTTCAATTTCATCTGAGACCATCTTCAGGGGTTTTTACTGCTTTTCTATTCGAAAGAAAATGTTGGTATTTGTCTTACTCAATTTTCTAAATCTACCAAGAAATTAATCCGCGAACTTGAAAGGAACACAACGAAAACTAATCGACATGATATGTCGAAATTATTTAACCAAACCTGTTTGAATATATCTATATATATATATATCTATATATATATATATATATATATATATATATATATATATATATATATATATTCAAACGAAGCAACCCACACTCAACAAAATTACATTTCAAACTAGTCACAACACATTGCATGATAACATTCCATCTAGACATTGGTTGTGTTGTAATATTTCGGTCTATGACGTGGTATGACGTGAATGACGTCATAGAACCGCGTCTTGAACTTACGATCTGCATCTGCTATTCCGTGACCGTTAACGTCGCATAGCAATTTTCTATATCAACATAACAAAATATCATCTTTGACGGGGGATATCATTGTTTCATGCCTGTATAACCACTCTGAGGATGGCTCATTTGAGCCGAAAGCTTAGGACCAATTTTAAAAATATCCAAATGTTGGACAATTTTTGTTTTTATTTTCACCAGAAATTAAATCAAGCATTCGAACGGCTCATGATCAGACATAATAGACATTCACGGTCTGTTATATTGAATACTATATGTTTAAATAATGATCTGCTGTCCCAATACACACTATATATATATATATATATATATATATATATATATATATATATATATATATATATATATTGTGTATATTTAGGCAGCAGTTTTTCATTGATGCATGTTTCATTAAATAATATAGACAAGTTTTCTCTATTTATTTTAAGTAAGTTCCTTTCATATTATCTGATAAGCTTAATAACATGAAAACAATAAACAAAAATTAAAAATTCTTGAAGCTAGAAACATAAAGCAGTTAAAACTTAACCTGAACAAAATAAACTATGAAATCTCCACAAATATTCTTAAATGCCTATAATTGATAATGGTTTATACCAACGGCTTCCCATACTTAATACTTCTCGTTTTCACTCTCGCGTGGTCATGTGTGACGTCACGAGCTGCGATGCGATTTTCGCTTCCGCGTCTCGTATACACGAGTTTGTTGTTGCTTTGAAATTTTTCATGCAACAAAAACAGACTATCATTATTGTTTTGTCCGTGTATTGATTGATATATTGAAATGTAATTGTCATCTTTGATAATGGCTTATGTAAGCCGAAAGCCTAGATTGGATTTAAACATGTGTCAATATGGTGTTTTCCTTTCGTCTTTCAATGATAATGTTATTAAGCTTATCAGACAATATGAAAGGAACTTACTTAAAATAAATAGACAAAACTTGTGTATATTATTTAATGAAACATGCATCTATATATATACATATATATATATATATACACACACATGTATATATATATATGTATATATATATATATATATATACATGTATATATATATGTATATATATATATATACATGTATATATATATATATATACATGTATATATATATATACATGTATATATATATATACATGTATATATATATATATATACATATATATATATACATGTATATATATATATATATACATATATATATATACATGTATATATATATATACATGTATATATATATATACATGTATATATATACATGTATATATATATATATATATATATATATATATATATATATATATATATATATATATATATATGTATATACATGTATATATATATATATATATATGTATATACATGTATATATATATATATATATATATATATGTATATACATGTATATATATATATATATATATATATATATATATGTATATATATATATATATATATATATATATATGTATATACATGTATATATATATATATATATATATATATATATACATGTATATATATATATATATATACATGTATATATATATATATATATATATATGTGTGTGTGTGTGTGTGTGTGCAACACAATTTTATGTACTCAGAAAGTCCATCACAGGTAGACATGGCCAAAATATTCATCCATCTAGGTAGTGAACTCCTCTGATAACGTAGAAATCAGAATTATTCATTAGTGAGCAGAATATTTAATTTCATAGGTATTAAGTATGGTAAAAGGTCAAGAAGAGCTCGAGTCCGTTAAAGACACGGGAACAAGAAATGCGATATTTATGCCCAGAATGATTTCGGGAAGAGCAGTACAAATGCAAATTGTGCAAAAGCGTTTGGTAAATTACATCAAAAAATAACTGTTGAAAGTATGAGGTCATCTTGACATATTTGGGAAGGCTATTAAAATAATCCAGAACCTATACTGGTAGTAAAGCACCTGCATATGAATAGAGAATAAATTTCAGTAAATATACAAAAATAGAAAGGAGTGTAAGACAAGGATGTGTCTTCTCGCCGGACTTCTATTTATACAGTGAAGTAATTGGCGGCCACAATCTCAACATTAGATCTGCAAATGACACAGTGCTGATAGCAGACACAGAAAGGAAACTACAATAATTCCCGCAGAAAGTAGTGAAAGAAAGCGGGAAGAAAAGACTAAACATCAATTGGAAGAAGACAGAATGCATGATTGTCAGCAAAAGGAACAGCCCAACATGCAAATTACAAATTAGAGAGGCAAAAATTAAGCAAGTACAATTTAAATATCTGGGAAGTATTTTAACAGGCGCAATGGGATAGCGAAAGATGCTTTCCAAAAGCTGAGCAAAGTATTAAGAAAAGAGAAAAATATAGTTAGAAACAAAGGAAAGAGCACTGAACTGTTATGAAGCATCGGCCCTTCTATATGGCCATGAATGCTGGACAATCTCATCACCGATGAAGAAGAGACTTGAAGCAACAGAAATGTGGTTCTACAGAAGCATGCTGAGTATATCATAACTGAACATGTGAGCAACGTCGTAGTTTTAGATAAAATGAAAACGAAAAGACACTTATAGAAAAGATAGAGACAGTTGAAATTTCTAGAGAACATGAGGAAAGAGGGCTTGGAGAATTTGACACTCGCAGGACATATTTAAGGCAAAAGAGATAGCGGAAAAAAGCGCATAACCCTTGCCTAACGAGCTTGTGTAAATGGATGGCAGAACAGGGATTAGAAGAGATAGCAAATATGTTAAAAACTACAAAGGACAGGAAATTGTGGAGAGCCATGATCACCAACATCTTGACGAGACACTGCTCATAGAATAAGAATTGAACGTAAACAAGAAAATGCAGAGCAACAGTAGTAGTAGAATATCATACCGGATGTCGAGAGGGTTGGGTTTTTATAGGGGTTCGGAGGATGAAGCAGCCAAAGCGACTTGGGAGCACTATTAATCGTAAAGCGTTTAACGAAACTGGGTTACCCGACCTGGATCGTATTTCTAACTGGGCCCAACCTGCAAGGTTATGCTCTGCTTTTATCAAAACTTATCATACCATGTCGCACACATTTGGTTGTGACTCGTGTGTCTGGTATATTCTTATTAGACTGGGTACCACGATGGAGATATTGGTCGTCGTATATTTGTACGACGGCGTCACTTTATTAGCCGATAGCTCTCTCACTAATAAAAGCATTTTCTTGTTTCTTTGTCAATAATAGGAAAACCAGACATCGGCGTCGTTGACAACGAAACAAGAAAATACCTCATCATTGACAAGAATGTTCCTATTGGCCATAATATAAAGCTTAAAAAATACACCGAACTCTAGAGTGAAGTTGTCAGAACGGGTGACGTTCAGGCCATTATTGTTCCAGTTATCATTGAGGCGTTGGGATATGTAACACCGAACTTACAGTCCTACATCGAAACACTCGGAATAAAACTTCGTATTCCATCGTATTAGAAGTTTGCGTTGCTTGTCACTACAAATCTTCCGCGAAAAGTTCTGTTTAAAGAGGTACGACTTGACGCCAAATATCTAGTTGAGAACGAAGATTAGTGCTGCAGCAGGAGATAATTACAATAATAATAAAAAGTGTTTAAATCATTAATAACCATTCTGCCGTGTCTACCGTAGCGAGATTGTTAGCATGCTGGTCTTACAGACCAATTTACAAGTACAGTATTTCAAATGTGAATATCTGAATAACTACATGTCCAAGGAAAACGAAATTAAATAGACTTCGTGTTAAACAATAAAAGATTTCTTTATCAAAATTCGAATAAGATATTCAAAGGGATGCAGATTTTATAACTGATTTCACAAAGCTTCACAAATATTCAATATGCACACCGCCTGTGACACGACACATGTCAAGTCGGTAGTCCAACATCTGTCAAACATGTTGTAGCATGCCATGCGTAACATCGTCCAGCGCCTCGGTGATTCTTTGCTCAAGTACCTCTAGGCTTGTAAGAAGTGTGGTGATATAGACCTATCTTTTCACATAGACCCATAGAAAAATATCACAAGGTGTCGTCAGGTGAACGTGGAGTCCATTTCAACAGCGTATTGTCATTATTACTGGAACGCTATCCATCTTTCTGGTAGATTCTCATTGAGATAAGTTCGTACTGAGGTGCTGGAGAATGTTACGCAAGACATGCTACAACGTGTTTGGCAGGACAACCGACTTGACGTGTGTCATGTCACAGGTGGTTTGCACATTGAACATTTGTGAAGCTTTGTGAAATCGGTTATAAAATCGACATCCCTTTGAATATCTTGTTCGAAATTGGATAAATAATTTTTTTATTGGTCAACATGAAGCCTATTTAATTTCGTTTACCTGGAACATGTAGTTACTCAAATAATCACATTTTAAATGATGTTAAATTTTGGCGGATACCTATATAAGTTCAATCCTAAAAAAGAGTTCTATAAAAGTGGCCTTGTACCAGAGAGCTCTGACAGGCAGGACGGTTAAAGTGATTTCGTTAGTGTGGATGATTCGAACCTGATTGAGCGCCTTACTACTTAAAAACTTAACAACGTCGGCTATAACATAGTAGTCATCAATCTCGTCTCATTAGTATAAAGAGTTCGAGCTTTCCTGGGCGCCAGTCAACGCGCTGGCTAAACTAATTGCCTCTTTGCTACTAGCTATAATGTTAGAGACGGCATAAAGATTTCGAACATTGATTTACAAGACAGACGCCTTCATTTAGAAAACGGACACATTACAGTGTCTTCTTACGCACGTCATACTTGATCAAACTTTTGCGCTAGAATAATTTTTTATTCTTGCAACGATCATATCCCAGTGATAAGTACATACATTTGCCAACAAGTCACACAAGCAACTGCTTGGAAAATTCTTCTTTTATGTGCCGTGTTCCTTCAGGACGTAGGCGATCATGGCTCTCCACTTCTCCCTATCCCTTGTAGCTCTCAATAAATTTTGTCCATTTGCTAATTCTCCCAGAACCTGCTCCGTCATCCACTTGCTTAAGCCCGCCAGGTATATCACGCGTTGTTCCCTTGTCTTTCTTTTCATTTATTCGCCCTATGAGTATCAGATTCTCAAAGCCTTCTTTTCTCATTATGTGTTCCAGAAACTTCAGCTGTCCCTTCCTGATGTTAAGTATAAGCTTCTTCCTTAAAATCTATCTAGTCAGTAATGCCTTATCAGAGACTCAATTCTTCAAAATCTGCTTTCAACCAATAACTACTTGTAAAATCCACAATACGCGTGTTCTATAAAAATGTCTCTCTCTCTCTTCAGCATATTACTGTGCCGACAATATTATCTTTACAGACATTTATTTAAATTGAATTGCTGCGATGACATTTAAGACATGACCGTTTCAGTAAAAGGTCCTACGCCCTTTCCCCCCAGGCGACTGAGACAACAACAATAAAAATGTAATAAAATAAAACTTGTTTTTAATGTGACGTAGAAAAAAAATATATATATATATACTAACGGCAACCTGCGGAAATCCTGCATGATTTTATTTTTCCACATTAAAAAAATTTATCTGCTGGATAAATTAAAAAGTGGATACAGATGAAAAGATAAAAAAAATGATGAGGTTCTTCCATTTCACTGAAGCAAACGTTAAACGTAGAAGGGGTTGTTTGCCTTTTCTGCGCGTTTTCTCCTCCTCACGACCCCCCCCCAAACCAAAACAACAACAAAAAACAGCGTCTAATGCATCATTTTCTTCCGTCTTTCTTCACAGTCAAAACAGAATAATCCATTATTTATCTGAGGTAATTGCAAAACGTGAAATAATCAGGTACTCAACAGAAGACTTGATTTTATACCTTTATTTCCAGCAACACATATACGGGGTCAGAATGAGGCTAGCTGAAATTACACGAGTGGAGAAAACCCACACGAGAAGCAGATATATAATCGCCCACCTAGGAGGAGAAAAATATTTATCTTCACGTAGAAGGCTTCCGAGAATTCAGATTTTGGTTTTTCTTTCTATTATTGACGATAATTCATAACACAATACAAATTTAGGTAAAAACAAGACACATACATACACGAGAAAAAGTGCAAAAATGGACATTTAAACATCAAATGTTTTCCTATTTCAAGAAGTATTTAGTTTGTTGACGTAGAAAATGAACACATTTTAAGGGCTATCATATAAAGAAAAGGGACAGTGATGACGAAAAAAAGAAAGAAAAAAAGACAAATCTTGCATAAACGTAATTCAAAGAAGTAAAACAATAAAATGGATTTCTCTCTCCCTCTCGGAATTTTCTTGTCATTATATTTGAAATGATTAAAGTAAATGAAGTTTTGAAAATGTCCTTTAACAAACTTGCCACCATATGACGTACATACGCATCTATTACAGAGGGTTGTATTGAGGCAATAGAAAAAGATTCGACTACTTACAATTTGTCAGTGATATTTTTCATGTGATATGTAGATATGTTTTTTCAAGAGAGAGATAAATAGAGGGGAAAAAAGAACGTAAGAGAGATGGGGGGGAGCAATGCCTAAGTAAAACCAGTGCCAAGAAGGTACATTAGCTTCTTACATTATTGTTTTTAAAAATTACTCTAATGTAGCAGTCAATGCTTTAATAAATCCTTTATATATATATATATATATATATATATATATATATATTAGATAAACCTAGAGAGCCAGACCAACCTACCAAGGTTTCACGTAAGCGGATCGTCAGGTGAAACCTTGGTAGGTTTGTCTGGCTCTCTAGGTCTAACTAGGTCTGCTCTACTTACTGTATTGAGCACTTTATTTAGTTATTTTGTGTACTCGTATCGGAGGTTTTTTCATTGGGCCGTGTACTTGCATGCTGGACGATTATTTTCGGCTAACGTACATGTTCTTGGTTCTTTCTTTTTTTTATACCTTTTTATCCCTTTTGGTATTGATTTGATCATTTGCAAATCAAGACACCGAAGGTTTTCCGAACGATTATAGCGTCTTATGCTTATAAGATTACTACTACTAATATATATATATATATATATATATATATATATATATATATATATATATAATAGATACGAATGTCAGTGTATCACACTTTTCAATTAAAGGGACACAACTCTAACTTTCAATAGCTTATGTTACAGAAATTCTCGATTCCCAAGTTTTCATTAGTGCGATTGTTTTCCGCGATTTTTTACATGATTTTTTGCAACGGACTTTTTTGTACGATAACAATTTTTAGAACTTGGAAATAAATTTAGTAATAGTTGAAATTAATTGCGAAATCCAGCGAAAGTCACACATGAAATAAAAAAAAAAATTGTACGTGTTGTGGATTCCGGGATGAAATCCGGGATCAAATAATAACAAACGCCAAGAATGAATATAGGAAATAGATGTATTAACGAAATAATAGAAACTGGTAATACAGGTTAGTAGTTCCAGTAATGCGGGGTTAGTAGACAAATATATATAAAATCTTTGGTATCGACGTATCGCTGTATGACTCAACGTTCCACTACTACTCTTTGACTCAACGTACTATTACTCACTCTGGTATTCAGTGGTAGTACTATATGTATACCTTGGGTGAGTCCATTTGTGCAAAAAGGGGAGATCCCTCAATACCCCCCTCCTTAAATCCCTTTTAAGGGGGAGTTAGTATTTTTTTTTCTTATGTTCGATAATTAGAGGTTCGGTAGATTTTCTCTTCTTGTTTGACCTTCTAATTTCTGTGTCTTCTTGAGGTCATTGAATCTCATTTTATATTTGGTCAATATGTCTTTTGTGGGTAGACTTTTCGCCTTGTACTGTGTACATCACATTTCCTAGTCTGTTAATTATTGTAGCAGGTTCGAATGATCTCTTGAGTACTATAGGTGTATGCCGGTTTTTGTTCTTGTTCGGCAATAACTTATCACACACAGACCGTATTCTGCAGGCAAACGGCCCGTTTCGCTTCTTTTTTTATACTGCTGGTTGGACATTTTCTTTTAATTCAATTCTAGCGGCAAACTTCTTACCTCGTCCCAAACCGCTCGAAAATACTTCTGGGAATTGATTATGTAATTCTTCCTTTAATTTTGTCGTTTCTGATGGTTCGCACTTTATCTTTTTACAAAAAGAACTAATAGGTAAATCCCATACGTCGAACTTCTGTATCCAGTCTGTGCCCACCAGATTTTCTGTATCTTTCATTACGAATATCTTGAGTTTTTCCGTGGAATTTCACATTTAAGATCACTTCTCCTTCGAATTTTATACGCTTCCCTGTAACTGACTTAGCAATTTTCTGCGTATGTATCATGGTCGGTCTATTAAGCTTCCTCCATGTCTGTAGGTTAATTATCGTTAAATCCGAACCTGTGTCTAGTTATAGTTTTATCTTTTTATTTAATATTTCAAGTTCCACGTATTTTCTTATGTTAATATTGTCTTCGTCGTGCATTCTAGTAGCTCTTATTTTACTAGTAAATTTTCTGTTCCTATATTGGGATGCCTTGTGACCCATTTTTCCACACACTAGACATTTTTTATATTTAAAACAACAATCCTTATTCCAGTAGTCATCCACATCGATAACATGTAGATGGGGGGAGCTTATATTTGCTTTGATTTTTGTCATAATTTGTCCTATACGATGTACTTTTTCCATTATTATAGAATTTTTGTTTTCTATTCGGAGAGGGTGAAAAACGCAAACTTTTGTTCAACTTACGTATATGTGCTACTCCTGACTCCTCGATATCATTCGAGTCATTCTTTATACTCAGGCATTTTTGGCAGTCTTCTGATAATTTTTGTAGTGTTAATGCAGGCTCATTTTGCAGTTTTGAAAGCATTCTTTTGCGCATTTTACTATCCTTAGCTGAGACTAACCCTTGTACAAAAATAAGACACTTGAAACTGTCCGGAGTTAAATCTGCCAACTTGAAGTCGTCGCAATGTTTGTTAACGATTGCGGCGAACGTAGAGTAGTCCTCCTTTTTGTCCTTTATGAGGTTAGGACATTTCCACCTTTTGTGAAATAGTGACGTCTTTGGACTGAAAAGCTCTGTAAGGCATGTATCTGCTTCGTCAAACGTTAACTCATTTGTCTTTTTTTGGCAAGATGTAATCCACAAATTTTGTGTATTCTTCAGTTCCTAATTTTCTGACTAACAGACGTAGCTTCGTTGCTTCTGTCCAGTTTTGACAATCGATGTTGTATACGTCTTCATAACGTCGGAAATAGTCCCCAAAATTTTTGTCCTCTTCTAGGGAGTAATTGAATGTTTCTATCGTATTCCACACTGCGTCTTGGGAAAAAGTCGCCTCTTTTTCAATATTTTGTTGTTTGTTACCCGCTACATTTAATATTAGTTCCTGGAGTTGCGTTTGTCTTTCTTGATTTTCCTTCTGCGTTTGTAGTAATTGTTTTTGCCACTTCTCTTCCAGTCTTTCTTGGAATTGTAATTGCTGTTCATTTTGTCTTTCTTGGAGTTGTAACTGCTGTTCATTTTGGTATTTTACAAGTTCTACTAAAATACTTTTAAAATCCTCCATGATAAGAGTCTTACGAAAAACTCGATTTTCCGTATTTTAATCCTCGTAAATCTTAGTCGCCAAGTTGTTGTGGATACTGGCAAAAAACAGCAATTTTTTCTTTTGAGTCTCCGAGAAGTGCAGATTCTTGTCGCCCACGCTGTTGTGGTGAGAAGAGATTTTTTCTTTCTTTCCGTGTAGGTCCCAATTTCTCGTCACCAAGTTGTTGTGGTCGGCAAGGGAGAATTTTTCTTTTTTCTTTCGTGTGAGTTCGACTACCTCGTCGCCAAGTTGTGGACAACGAGGGATAAATTTTTTTCCTTCCCGTGTGAGTTCGATATCCTCGTCGCCAAGTTGTTGAGGATTCCGGGATGAAATCCAGTATCAAATAATAACAAACACCAAGAATGAATATAGGAAAATAAATGTATTACCGTAATAATACAAACTGGTAATACAGGTTAATAGTTCCAGGAATGCGGGGTTAGTAGTCAAATATATATAAAGTCTTTGATATCGACGTATCGCTGTATGACTTCTTACTGAGTCTACGTGCTTGTTACCGTGACTCTTGCCGCTACGTTATTCTACCGACCGACTCAACGTTCCACTACTACTATTTGACTCAACGTACTATTACTCACTGATATTCAGTGGTAGTACTATATGTATACCTTAGGTGAGTCCATTTGTGTAAAAAGGGGAGACCTCTCAATAGAACGAAAAGTGAGGACCTACACACATCAAATTGACTTTAAATTAAGTGGCGACAGAAGAATCATCGTTGAACTTTTAAGAGGTAAGCTTAAATATTAATGCATTACTTAAATGCAGCGATCAATTTTGAGTTCTGTAATTTAATGTTGCCTATCGCATACGGCAGCATTATGACCCGCAAAAAGAAATCTCCTCCAGCAGAGGACCAGACTGCAATCACAAGAGCCAAGGCTGCAGCGAGGAAAAGAAAGTCACGTGCAAATAAGAAACCAAATCAAACGGCAACCAGGAGAGCTTCCAATGCTGAGAAAATGCAAAGACTTAGGAACTCTCAAACTCCTGAACATGCCGAAGGCCCAATCATGAGCTATTTGTTGGAGCTAGCTTAAATGCCGCTGGATAGGGTGACTTTTAAGCTATATATATATATATATATATATATAACTTACTGTTCGCTGTTAAAAAGGGTTCGCTTCTCATTGGTGGTTGTATAAATATGTTCTCGTGCACCTTTTCTCGAATTCGGCATCGGAGCAAAGACTCCATTTTTCTTAAAATTAATTGGGAAGAACAAGGACGTCTTTATAAAAAACGCAATGTATATATATATATATATATATATATATATATATGTATATATATATTAGATGAATTTTCATTCTTCTATGTACTGTGTTCCTACAGGACATGGCCGATCATGGCTCTCTATAACTTTCCATCCTTGAACGGTTCTTAGTAATATTTTTTTTATCAGGTCTAATTTTCATTACTACAAGATAATCACGGACGAGTGTTTTATTCAAAGTACCTATTCCCTCTTCTGCATCCAACATTGTCACGCGCTTTTTTTTTTCACGAGATTCATTTCTTTTGTTTTAGAATATTTGGCGATGTCACAGAATGTAGAAAGGATTGGTTTTATATTTTTCCCCCAAGGAGATGACAGAGTAACTGTATACCGACTGGAATTTCAACTGAGTCCGTCTCGCGGGCGCCCAATTGCATCTCATATTGACGCTATATTTTTCTCTGTTTTATTTTATAAAGTTTTACTTGAACATTTGCTTAGAAACTCCTCCAGTAACGCCTTTGGAGAGATATTTGCATTTAACGCCTCTTTTAAAAGTAACGTGATTTCGTTCACACGTGGATTGCTGGATTTTGCACTGAAATGGCGCCTTCATATGTGAATATTTTGGCATATTGTCTCTAGGGATAACAGTGGGGAATTCTTGTCAAGACAGTAAACAAAACAACAAAAAAAAGATCATTTACAAAGATCTTATTTGGCACGAAATGATGTGTTTACTTCATACCGATATCATTGGTAAAGGCATGAATTCAGTTTTACTCTTTGGTTAGTTCAAAACCAGGAGATTGCTGTCTATCACTGGTAGCATGTAACCTACTATAACCTGCCTCCTTTTTTTGGAGATGTGTATCGCCAACGTCACCACCATCGGGATGAGTGACTCATACGATAGATAATTTAACTTTAAATATCACACACACACACACACACACACAGATAAATTTGCAAATAATCAATAAAAGACTAAAGATTAAAGTTTAGGGGACTGGAAAAAATTCCCAAACGAGACATTTGGGGGCGTATATAACATAGCCATGCATTTTGGAAGTGCGCTTTAATCACAAGGAACACGATTAAAAAAAAAAGTCTGAGGTGTACACAGTCATTGAGCGCGTACTGTATTCATGAAATATAAATAAATTAATAGATATCAGGCTGTATTGAACCACTATTATCTCTCACCAGTTTCTCTGTCTGTTCGTCCGTAGCAGGAACTTTTAGCAGACCGTGGGGGTGAAGATGTGAAGAGATATCAGAAGGTTAAACTTTCCTGCTAGCCGGTCCAGCTACATGGGAATGTCGGACTTTAATTAAGTCCAAAGAAAACAAACAAGACCGATATATATGGATAAACAAATATATATTAATAACAAAACAAGTTAAACAAAGATATGGACTGTTACATAGAGTTTGTATGGAGAAATTATGTGTGTGTGTTGTGAGTGTTCGTACGTACGTGTATTGTTCTTAGCGCGTTCCCAGAATTTGGGAAACGCTGTATCTGTGAGAGGTCACGTATTGGTGTAAGTGGAAAAAGAAAGATTTTACCTCGCCTCCGCGCGGGGTAGCGGCCCGAGGCCTAAGACCAAAGAGAAAGAGAGACGGAGAAGGGTCAGCCAGTATTTATAGCCAGGGGAGAGAGACCCCTGTTGAAGGATTAAAGAACTGAGGAGGAGCTAACTGCGACAAACTCCTGACAAAATCTGAAGTTGACCATTCACCGATTCGAAAAGCTCTTTTCATTGATATTCAGGTAAATATTTGTCATACGAATAAAGTTTCACACAAAAGAGCACAATTATTGATTTATGAAAGGCTTTATGAAAGGATTTATGAAAGGCTTTGCCAGATAAGCGTATTAACTTTTATTACATAATAAAATGGAGTCCTATGCCGCATAGGGTTTAGTGAGTTACTGTTCGCTGTTAAAAAGGGTTCGCTTCTCATTAGTGGTTGTATAAATATGTCCTTGTGCACCTTTTCTCGAATTCGGCATCGGACCAAAGGACGTCTTTATAAAAAACGCAAAATATGATCATTTATACTTAGAATAAAAAAAACAGCTGAAATATCTGGGACAGATAAAGAAGGCTTGGACATTTTCAGGACAAGCGGGAACGAGCATGCGTAACTGGATGGCGGAACAAAGAGTTGGAAAGTTAGCAAAAGGAGACATTGTTAAGAGTTGTGGAGAGCCATGACCTTCTACGTTCTGAAGTGACACGGCACATAGAAAACGATAATACGCGTTCGCCGTTGAGCGACGATTAGCAAGCACGTCTCTCAGTCTATTGTTCACCTGATACTCTACGTACCTATCCTTGTGCCAGACTTAGCTAAGCTTACTCAATATTGACCAGTAAATCTCCTCTTGTCGATCATTACTACCGTAGCGAGTTAGATGTTCATTACTTGCCCCACAAAATAAATCACGTTAAAACGGTTGCTTAGGAACTTACTACTGGAGCATCTTTGATTTTTACTCGGTGCTCCACATTTGTAGACCTTTTACCAGATTATGTGAAACCTAGTAAATACCTTGTCGTTGCATGATAATAAGATTGTCTCACAGATTAATTCACTTATATAAAGAGGTTGATCCTCACTGTGTGCTTTACTATTGTAAATATCTATACGGATGCTTGGCCGTGGAACTTATGGTTATCACTACTGTAGTGGGTTCGATCCTCACTTTTGACAGGTGCTAATTTCGTATGTAAATGGCATCATTTCGCTTTTCAAGCAAAGAGGACGTTTTCTCTCCAGTGACGAATTTTTGTTGGCAGATAATGACGTCATCGTTTGACCCGGTTTTACCTCGTAAAATGTCATCGTGAGTAGAATTCGACAATTATCTTTTTGGATGCGTTGTGGCTCATTTTTTTTTATAGAAGGTAGTTTGAAAGTTGGTGGGAAAAGCCAGTGACTTTTCGTCCCATTGTTAGTCGAAAAGATTAAATATAGGTTGATAAGAGTAGGAAGAGAGAGAGAGAGAGAAACTCACAGACGCGACTAACTGGGGGTAATTTTGAATCTCCTCGCGCAGAGACACTCATTGAAAATACAACAACCACCGCACGGTTACTCTCCCCATCACGGTACACTTTATCTGTAGAAAGGGTGCTGTCCCTGTTATTCTGTTACTTTACCCTTGTAAGGTGAATTTTTTTTTTTTTATAGACGAGAATCTTTTTATTGTTGCCAAGGTGAAAAAGACGGGGAGAGGTCATATTTTTTTTTAATGATTTCACTTCAAGCAAGGAAACTAAGATGCAAGGGGGCTACTGCGTGTCAGAGAATGGGAGAATCAAAAAACACTTAAGGAGAGAGGACAATAAATGAACAAGAATTAAGACAGAAGATAACGATTGACATTGTATTTAAATTTTTGAAAATCAATGTTGACTAGGAAGGAACAAAGCCGGAAGCGAGATAGAAGAAACTACTAACATAGAACTTACGGTTCCATCTAGCCATTACAGCTGTAAAATAACGAGACCTTATCGCCAATCTAGTACTGCGCTTAAATGTGTAAAGTCTATAGACACTATAGAGGAAAGCTCATTTGGAAAGAAGTCATAAAAAATACACACAAATAATCGATTAACGTCCACGTCACGCGGAATAAGAATTACCTAAGATTAATACCACGTCTTAGTTTTTATAAAGATAATGCCGGATTAAAGAAATATAATTAACACCGGATTTTACGGTGGGCATTAATGGGTTAAGATAATCGGTTGAGAATGACAGGAAAAATGTCAAAACTGGCAATTTCAATAGAAACGTAGGTTTCTAACAGACATTCGTTAAAATATTTCTCCACTCGTCTCTCTATAAAAGTCTGAGTATGGATCAACCAAAAAAAGTGACCTTAATGAGTTTGTCTGATCAGTATGCTAGAAATAACAGCCAGACAAATATCTAGAAAAGAAAAAGTCACGCTGTTCTTTCCATGCTCATCCTTTTTTTTTATCTCAATGTTTCCAGCCACTGTACCCTCGGATGTCGTCTGAAATAAATCTTCGGTCGGGTGGAGGAATGTTGAAGCCTTTGTTTTGTTCTTTGGTCTTTGAATTTTCATCACGAATTTCCTTTTCTTAGAGATTTCACGCCACACAATTATCAGTTTCTTTTGACGCCTCCAATCTAAGAGAAAGCTAGGTGGATAAAATACTGACCCCGTTTCTTGAAATTTTTCAGTTCAATCCCTGTGCCGAGCAATAATAAAACTAATGATTGGACAACAACTCTCGGCTTAAAAATTCAAACAAAAAGAACCTTTTCTTATTGTTCAATGTTCTTAATTCCTCGCCATTGAAGAAAAAATCTTCAGCGTTAAAAGAAACGACGAAGAAAGAAATTACATCAAACAATATCACTAAATTACTTTTGTATTTTCACTGTCTTAAAATTAATAAGAAGCTAAATATTGCTATGACAAAGTTTCCTTAGACTTTCGGTATATGAGCGTAGGTAATAAAACAAGACTTAAAATAGCATCTTATATTACCTTTCTGCGGAAAAATTGGAAATTGAGATGGTTATTTGATAGCGCGCTTCCATCGTATAATATTTTGCAAAATCGTATTGTAAGTTTACAAGTGAGTTCAATGATCTTTAGGTACCCCACTAACTTGGTACCGTGTCAGATGAAACATGATAACTATTTGGAAATAATAGCCTTTATTTTTATATATTCTTAATTGTCTGCCTCGTTGTATACCTCAAGTAATTTTATATTATTGCTCTAGAAAACGTAATTAAAATTTTCTTCTGGTTAAATACTTGGCCATAAAACCTCAGCTACAAAACACTTCCTTCTTTGGTCTTATTACAGATAACTATTTCAAATCATTAATACGTTTATGTAACATTTGGAGAAACTTTAAAACAATAAATAAAATAACTTTTTTTAGAAATAAATTTTTCACGTTATTTGTTCTCGTTAGGATAATAAAATAGATTAAAAAAAAAAGATCTTAAGAAATGTCAGTCCGATCAACTTACTGCCATTATCTGTTTATTAACAATTCGTTTTTGAGATAATAAAACCCTACATTTTAATATAGAATGTAACATTAAAAACTTCTTTTTATTAAATCCTGACCCCCATATGGTCGAAACAACTCCCAAATTCAAACAACTCCCATTAACAAACATTAGATGGCGTTTTATTATTTCAGTAAAATCTTTCCTGAAGCCTTAAAAGTAATTATATTTTCTTAACTAGGTCCATAAAAATGATATATATATATATATATATATATATATATGTGTGTGTGTGTGTGTGTGTATTCGAAGATGAATTCCGACATAATTAATGAAATTAGTCAAAGAATCTTTGAGAAAGGTAACCCAAAGATTATAAATATGACTGATAGTGATGAAGAAGTCGGTAGAAACTAATATTACTAATAGAGAAATTAGTAACTGTCTACTAAATCAAGGAGGGGGGCACTTCAATTGACATAGCATGAAAACTAAAGGCGTTCTGGGTTATGCAGAGATGACCATTTATGCAGGTGAAGATCGATACTGGATTTCTGTTACCCTAATAGCATGACGGTCAGTCTTCTTGGAGCTTTTCGTGAGAGATATCTGTTTAGGATTCACTGCCCATTACCGAACAGTGGCCACCGTTAACGGTCATCGGAAAGAGAAATCTTCATTTTCTTTTCTAACCGAATGTTTCCCTTAAGTCTGACGACAAATCTGAAACTTCTGTTCTAGGATGGACAGACGTAGTTGGCCAAATTCAATCCAACAAAAAACAAAAACAAATTTACGTTAAAGGCAGAAGCAAATAAATTGCATGGATTTTATATTATTACACATTAGAATGCCTGTCAAAAATTACTAAAAATAAAATAATTAACAACTCCAAAATTTGCTGTTTAATCGGAAAACGAATTCTGTTATTACAGAAAATAACTAAAACGAATAGTCGGAGTAGTGATAAAGTCAGTGGGTAGCAATTAAAACTGCTGTCCTTTCTCAACACCTAACCTCGTTCAAAAGTAGAATGCAATAGGCATACATGTACAAGAATAATTACTTTCATGTTTTTTCTTGCAGCCAATTTTTTGTGTTGCTTTACACGATGAAAGTTTAAAGTTTAATAAGTTACAGTTTAATAAGTTACGAATATCCCATAAATGTTATAGTTTGATAGAAATATTTCGATTCTTTAGAGAATGGCAGAATTACACAACAGACATTGGAAATCAACTTTGTTATCTCGAATAGTTTAACAGTGAATTCATTTGAACATTTAACAAGAAAATACGTCTTGATTATTTTCTTTTCAAGTCCCCATACTTTAAAAGTACAGACATTAACATTTAACTGGAAATCATTGTTGAGATTAAAAGACCAACAATTTGAAAAGTAACTTTTCTCTTTGCTAGTTAAGGGCTTCATCTACTTAGATGAAGTTTTATAAAGTTCACGAAGTCTTTCCTTTTTTAGAGGAGAGCGTCGATTTTAGATTTCACTTCTCGAAATGAAGCGTCGTCTTCATAAAAATGGCGAGAAAAGAAAAGAAATTCTGTTGAAGTGAAAGAGATTGGCATTTTTTTTTCAAGAAAAAGATATTAGAGAGTATTTTCGGCACAGATAAATTAGTCATATATATATATATATATATATATATATATATATATATATATATATATATATATATAATATTCACTTACCTTTAATCCGATAATATGAGAGTCACCAGAAAGCAGAATGAAATAAATTTGTTTTTCTCTTCCCGTTTTTTTTCGAAAGGCTTATTTCAGATTGTGAATCGTCTCACTAAAATGATTATCCTAAAGATAAGTATATATATATATGCAATTCGTTCCAAGAAAGTATGAAAAAGGGCGGTTGATAATAAACATTTTATCTGCAACAAGGGTAAGAAATCAATGCCAGCCGATGAGAGAGAGAGAGAGAGAGAGAGAGAGAGAGAGAGAGAGAGAGACTACAAGTGAAATAGACTAAGAGTAGTGTGCAAAAGAGAGAAAGTGAAAGCAAGAAAGATTACAGAGAGAAAAGACCTCTTCCTTTCCCTCTGTAATTTTTCTTAAATTCTCGTGAGAACTTAAAAAATGACTGTCATTGGAGAAACAAAACATGAAATTGCATTCCGTTTCTGGATGTGAAATAATGTCGCACATTAGAGATATTTACAATATGTGTAATTACTTAACTTTTCCGCCAAATAACTTTTGCTAACGGCTACCAGACTACATTGCATAAACAGTATACAAAGAAAAGAGTGCAAAAGTCTTTATTTTTTCTCTCTCTTTTAGTTACAGGATGCCTCAGAGATAAGGGAAATTTCCGTCCCCAGCGAATCACATGCCCGACTGAATATAATACAGCATAACATGAAAAATACCTTAAGCTTCACTTAAAAACACTCAGGCTTATCTAATCGTTCTAGCAAAACCACCAAGGAACTCTTTTCAAAATGTTTCTGTCTCAATCTTTCATAGGAATCACACACACGCGTAAGAAGAAGGACTCCTCTGAATGCACGGAGTTTCAGTTTTTGCTTTCTGTATTCTCTGCATGTAATTTGTCAATCATTCTACATCCTATCAATACGAATAATGTCTCTTCAAAAATTGTTAATCCCGAAGCAAACATTTAGTTTGACGTAAAGCTCCGATAGTGGAACAAACTTTCCTTACGCCTATAGAAGCGGTTTTCCTGATGGAAAAGGGGACACAGATTCGATTCCTCTCTGAGGCGCAACCTTTCTTAGTAGGATTTCTCAATCTCGACTTCTTGTTATTAATTTCACTGTTTTTTAAATGTCGGATAAAAATCCTTTGAAAAATGGCAGAAAGCAGACCAAACTTAATTGCATGAGGTAATTCTTTTTTTCTGAGTCACCGTTAAAATACGTCCCTTAGCTTTCAGTCTTCGATTAACTACCCACCAAAAAACAAAAAACAAAAACGTATTGATAGACAATTTAATGCGCCTGAATTTACACACTAGTCTCGTAAGCCATAGATGAACAGTTTCTTCCTTAGTGTCTTTAGTCAGTTTGAATTGTAGGTAAAAATGTATCGTATGTATTTTTGTCATCCGGATTCCTGCATAGTTTTGATTGAAATGGTGCAGGAAATTAAATAATATATAAAATATTACGAATAAAAATTCTATTCAAACAATAAATTGAAGGTTTACCTGATACAAATCAATTTATATCATTCACTTTCGTTATTGGAATAAAAATATTTAGAATTGATTCTGACTTGCCTTAGAAACTGACAACTGATTTGTTTAATTGGTTAAAGCTGGAATTTCGAATGTGCATTTTAAAGACAGACCGACTTTATTTGTTTAAAAGTTTGGCACAGCATAATTTTGATTCAGTTACCTTTTTGGCTAAAAGTTAAAACGTGGAGAGCGTCATTTTAGCGCCTAAAAGCACATTCACAAAGTAATAACTCTTCTTATAACAACAACAGTAACAGCAAGAATGGCTACAAACATCCTATTATAAAATCTTTTATGGATTATGTCGTTTCAGGAGGTGAGAAATCATGACTCTCCATATCTTCCTGCCTATGTAGCACTTGGCCATTTAGCAACATTCTTTGTCTTTGTGGTCCTAGTTCTGGTATCCGTTTACTCAAACTGTAGCTTACTCGCTGCATTCACCTGCTCCTCTTGCATTCAGTGTGCCTTCTTCTCCTCCTCCTTCTTCTTCTTCTGTTATTATTATTATTATTATTATTATTATTATTATTATTATTATTATTCACGAGGAGGAAACTGCCGCGCTGACCCGATGCCTTTTGGTAGGGAGACTTGGGCGATCATGTCTCTTTTCGATTCATGACCGCTCATGTATATTTGCGCGTAGGTGAATGTACCGACTCCAACTGGAACTCGAACTCGGCTCTCTGATTTCTCATCCCCAGTCGTTATCCATTACACCCATTGCGTATCTAAGTTTTACAGCACCTGGTTTTCCTATGTAGTCAACCATCAAGGTACTGACCAGGCTCGACGTTGCTTAACTTTAGTGATCCGTCGAAAACTGGTATCTCAATGTGATATCGTCGTAAGCACAATATGCTTTACGAAAATCAAATTCTCTAAAAGAGCTTTGTTAATTATGCGAGCCAAAGATTGTTCAGCATTCACTGCCTGATATGAAGACTTAGCAGAGTTTCGATTCTGTTTCCGGTGCTTCTGTTTAACGGTCGATATTATGTACCATTCTTTGGATCTGTTCGCCGTCTATTTTTCGTCATCGCGAGAATTTCATTTATCATCCATTTCTTTTCTTCCGGTCTCATTTTCTTTAGGATGATCTAACTTCTCTTAATGTTGAATTTTGAATTCTTACTTGCATTCAGGATATATTTGCTTTTAACTCTCTAAGCACACATCTCTTTGAAAGTTGCATCGATCAGAAATCTGTTGTAGTTTAGATGTTGTTTTGGTTTTCTTTAGTTTTATACTGAGTTGACATATAACTGAAAAGTGCTCGCTCCCACAGTCACCAAATGGAAAAGGTTTTACAGCGTAAATTAATCAGGTCCTTTGTGTCTCCTCCGTGTCCAAAAGGTGTTGGCCATTATTCGTCCGTTTACTGTGTACCATTGGGCGCATGCTTTCCTCCACGCGCCTCACGAGATACTAGGCCGACCTTGTTAACCATTTCACCGTCTCATTCCTTTTTTTTTTTTTTACTTTAGCGCTCATGTCTTTATGCCTATTTAGTTATGTTGATGGCAAGTCCTGGCGATTTACATTGATTCTTGGCATTCTCCAATGTGCTGTAAAATTGATCAGTTTCTTTCTTTTTGTTGTCGGTGTATTATGTACACTAGAAATACACGTGAAAAGAAAAAAAAGAAGAAGAAAGAAGCAGAGGAGAAGATGATAATGTTCTCATGTGTTTAACGTCTGCCTCAGTGAAATGAAAAATATTTTCATTTAACCCTCTTACTTCTTGAAATAATGACTTTCATTAATACTTATAATTGCTATTGCAATATTTTGTTGAAGCTTTTAAGCTGAAACATTTAATGATGCAATAGGGCGATTCCTACAACTATAAAATAGGACTCGCAAGGAACTTATTCAGTTATTAACTTAAGAATAATGGTCCATCGGAAAATTCAAATAACCAAACCGTGAAATTTTCACGGGTATTTCTACTACTAGAATCTTTTTGCAATACTCACAGTATTTAGTATTGTTGAGGTTATCACTAACACTTATTGTCGAGATTTACAAACTCTAACGTCCCTACTGGGTTTATATTTACAGTGGCTACTAGTATGTATTATATTTTGCCAGAATTAAACATATATAAACTTAACGAAAAGATATGCAAAAAACAATATTGCATTTATATTAAATACGTTTTTGTTATTTTAATCATTAAATTGTTTTTAAAATAGTGGGATTATTTTATATGTTAAATAATAACAGTTGTAATCTCCCCCAAATTAATGAACATGCATTGTACTAAGCTACGCCCCCTAGTAAAACCAACTGGACTTTGGAGCCCCCCCTGCCCGTTTGCACTTCTCCATAAAATTTAGTTTCGATCAGTCAATATATGGCAATTGTAGAGGGTGTGACGGACGGACGGACGGACGGACGGAAGTCAAAGAATTATATATATATATATATATATATATATATATATATGATATTAAAAAAATTCCTTTCATCTTAACTCAAAAAACCTTTCCTTAATCACTGACCCAGCACGAGTCCTACTCCTCTTTTACATTTCGCACCACCTGCATATATGACGCTGTGTCCTTCGATGACGAAATCCCCATTATTTGCTCATCTCGTTTCACACACTCCTAGAATGTTGAGATTGAACCTATTCGTTTCCTGTTTAATATTTTCTAGCTGGCCAACATTGATGTATCGGACATTCAATGTTTGGCTTTGTTGCCAACAGCCGCTGGATGACGGCCTGGTGACGCCTGTTACGCATGTTTCTGCTGACTGTGTGAAGGGTGTGGTCAGTCGTAAGAAACTTGATCTCTTCAACACCGTTATTCCTTTCCAGATGGAAACGACAAAATTCACAACACCATACGACAGACAGATGCAGACCGTTCAAAATCCTGATCGAATAATCAAGGATTTTTAACCAAAAAATCAAAGTTCTTTACTAAGTGTTCAAAGAAATTGTAGTTAAGATAATCTTTTCCAAAAGAGAAATTATGATTTGGAATTAATTGGAATGAAAGTAGTGATGGCACATACACTGAATTCCTCGGAAAAATTCAGAATGTGGAATTAATTAATGCCAAACATTTGAACTGCTTCTGTGTATGAATCAGTCATGGGTAACCATTTTAATATAGGAGATAAGGAAATTGAATGCAGAAAAGGCTACAAGACAAAAGATCTGACAACAAAAACCTGAGAACTCAAGATGAATTTCATGCATGACATCCAACTAGTTTAGAATTGTCTAAAATATCAACACTATATAAACCACTTATCTCAGATCAATGACTCAAAATAAATTCCATTGCATGAACTCAGTGGATCTTTAAGAGGACTGCCATTTATCAGATCCCATAGAATGGTATCGCAGAACCACAACGAACTTTATCAACTAATAGAAACCATATCACTTGAAGACTTTCAACAGCAGCAGGAACTAAAATGGATAGCACATGTAACTTGAAGAGAAAATAATGACATAAGATGTGGACATTCCACACAATTTCAAACAAAAGGTTAGGAAGGAAACCGCTATCAATACTAGAAAGAGCGATAACAATGAATTTAAGAAACCTATTTTCATGGAATTATTTTAAGTGATTATTTTAGAATTTCAACCGACAGGAATACTAACTGTTCAGTTAATGAATGTCGAATGTTTCCTTATAAGGAAACGGCTATATTGCCATTAGTATTACCATGAATTAAGTCATGGGTATGACGATAAACTACATCCGGCAGCAAGGCCTCTGATCGGGAGATTAAAGGTTTTGAGGAGCGTGGAAGTACCTCTTCATTGTTGTCGTTCCCAGGATCACCTGTTAGGGTCCTAGCTATAGGCAAATAGGGACCCCCACCCCAAACAAAAATGAAACGGTAGAAAGTATAAAAATTAATTTTTATATGAAAAAATTTATTTCCACTAATGTATTTATATAAAAAAAATATGAAAAAAACATATTTATAGTAAAATTATCAACAATATCTGTTTATAGTAAAATTACGAACAATACAATTTTGAAGCAAAATAACCAGCAATATATAATAGTTGAAGTACCAACAATACATTTTATAGCAAAATGACTAACAATACACTTTATCTGTAGTTGAAAGCATACAATTGCGTTCAAAAGATATTTACTTGAAGCCATGAAGTTATGTTCAAAATATTTATATTTCGGCATTAAGTAACCCTTAGAAGTTGATATGCTACTAAACAAAATCAACCAAGCAACATGAAAGAACTCTCATGACATTTATCCATATAACATCCTGCAATTTCTTAAATGAAACTGTATTCTAAAACATAACTTCAACAAAACTACAACATAAAACACATCAATGCCTCTAGTAATTATGTCCACACAAACATGTATATGCAATAAAAGCTGAGTATCATCTACCATGTATTCAATTGTGAAAAAAGAATAACAAATATCATATTCTTATTACTTCAAAGATCCCAAGAAAATTAAATTTCGGCATCAAATGACCCATGAGGTGTTAATACGCCGTTAAACAAAAAAACAAAAAAAAAACAAAACAAAAAATAAACTATGAAATAAGAAAAAACCCAGAAGTGTTGATGAAAAACTCTAGCGATGACATCGGAATAGAATTCGGGATAAAGAAATGGAAATTATTTGTAATTCTGAAGGAAAGATATGAAAAATAAAAAGCAAAAGTGACAGAGTAGGAACAGCTATATACCAGGAACTGTGCAAACAACTTGGATTCGACCCTCTAAATAAAATTTTAGCAGTACAAAGTAAAAGATATATAAAAATGTACTTCGGGAATTTGACATCTGAATATAACACCGCAGTATGTGATGGTCGGGAAGACGGAAAGAAAATTTTCCCTGATCGAAGAGGTAATTGTGGAGCAAAAAAGTGTAGTAGAAAGAAAGCGAAAAACTAGAAAATGACAGGACCTCACCCGGAAAGTGAAAAAAGCGCGGAATATGAAGCTTAGAGTAATACGAATAACATCTGGAGAGTTTGGAACTATATCTAACAGACACAAATCGAGATTGAATTAAGAATTCAAGGGAAAAGATGCGAACTTCCAGATCATAACAGAGGATTACAGACACACGCGGATGCTTGCGGCCACTCAATCTACATCGATAATTATAAGGAGCCTCATGTGAACATTCAACTCCATGAAACAACCCCATTAGGGTGATTAAGAAAGAAGGTGTGCTTAATGGTTTTCGTTTAATACAATTTTAATACGATACATATGTTTCCAAGCATACATAAAGAAATATCGATTGTTTTATTCAAACGAATAAAACATTTCTGAAAGGAAGCAGAACAAAAAAAGAAACAGAAAAAAACCCCAAAAAACATTGGTAACAGATGCTGAAAATGTAATCATGATTTGCTTGAATAATTTGTGAGAATTTATTCAAAAGTGAAGCTGCTTTATTGTCTTATTGCTTTCGATCGGGCAAACAAAAATATAGGCGACCCACACCTACAGAAGGCAGGGAGGGAAATTGAGAAGAAACATCAACTGTAAGAAAACAGGATGTATGTTTGTTAGCAAAAGGGGTGAGCCCAAAATGCAAATTACAAATCGGGGATACCAAAATCAAACTAGTACAACAAATGTAAATATTTGGGAAGTGTTTTAACAGAGTCACTGGAACCCGAAGGCGCATTGAGATAACCAAAGATGCATTCGAAAAACTAAGCAGAGTATTAAGAAACAGAAAAAAACTTAGTTAGAAACAAGGAAAAGATTACTGAACATTTCTAACAATATTGGGACATGTAGTGAAACATGCCTCTTCACAATTCCTTGTCCGTTGTACGTCTTAATAAATTTTGTCGTTTTTTATTTCTCCTAAACCTTGTTCCGCTACCCATTTAGTCAAGCTCACTGAATATGTTATGCGTTGCTTTCCCCTGTCCCCCTTTGCCTCCAATCTAATTCTTTATCTTGTTATGCATGTCTTCTATGTCTATATTCATTTGCGTTTCTACCTCTGCACACTTCTCGTTGAGACATTCATCTTTTGCTTGCGTGCATTACTTTCTATATTCTGTCCTATATTCTGTGCTATTCGTTTACATTGTCTGCTGTCTCTTTTTTTATTACCTTGAGAAATTTTCATCTATCATCCACTTTCTTTGTCTTGTCTTTTGTTTCCTACGCGATGAACTCCTAATTCGTCATGTGAAGAATTCAGATAAATAATGTTCACTGAAGATGAATGGATGTTACAGGTGCGCATAATTTATTTGTGCCACAAACGAAAATGTCCTGCAAATAACATAAGCAGAAAATTCCTTTTTATTCCTAAAAATGTAAAAGGTGATGGTTACACATTCGATTCTTTTTCACGCGAATTCCTGAATTCCAAATTGTAATAGAAACAAAAGTCTTCGAGGGTCACTTGAAAAAAGGCACGGCTCCGTACACTTCCCAAAATTTAATCAAATTATCATAACCCTGAATTTATTTTAAGAATATTCTTTGGTAGAAGGACATCTTAAAACTTTTTAAAAAAATGATGCAAACCAAAATTATTTTAAGAAAAGAATGATGACTTTCGCTTGCATCAAAATGAGAATTATTTTAAAATTGTCTTTTATTCTTTATGGATTTTATCCATTATGGACGTACGAATCTGAATGAGAAATCGAAGAGCAAGCCGAGTTCGAATTCCAATCGGGTTCGTTAGATTCTGTTATATACCGTACCTATGAACATAATGGGTATTTCCCAATCCTCATAAATAAGTTGGACACTATTGTAAGTAGGGGCAATATACTGTCTAAGTAGGCCACTACTAGCAGTGGGTTACCTACTTTCTTTCTGTTATTTGCCGTACCTATGAAGACTAAGGAGTATGTCCCAATCCTCATAAATACGTTGGACACTTGTAAGGAAGGGCAATATTCTGTCTAAGTAGTCCACCAATAGCAGTGGTTTACCTACTTCACGCCGCTGGCGAGTATTTTATTTTGTTGATGTTATAAAGATTACCATTTCATTTCCAACCTCCGTTTTGGTTATTCCTCATTCAGTAACCTTTTCTAGGTTACAATAGATTCACTGACGTGCAAATACCCCTGGGGAAGATAAATCCATCTATTCTCCACTAACAATGGTTTAAATAGCAGGCCATACTGGTCCCTCTGGCTGTAGTTGGAAAATCGGTCTAGAAGGAAAACTATCAATTCAAAGCCGTATGTATCCCTGGGACGAAATCAAGGTTGCCCTTCGGCAAGACGTAGCACCTGGAAACAACTCCTGCTAGGATTACTGTGAAGACATTCAGCGTCCGGCAAAAACTGCAGGAACACATAGAATATCACCTTGTGTCTCACGACCGAAGCCTCTATGATGATACATGGGTCACCACGAACGACCTAGATTTTGTCATTTGTAGTACACGTCTTTTTTATAAAATGATGAATAGACTGGGAGGGTGATGGTCAACAAATTCATTCCTCAAGACATTCGCTGGTTTAATGAGTTCCACTATACTTATGACACAAATGGAATGTTTACTTCTTTACCACAAGTTGACATAAAGTTTGTTTCCAGATTCAAGTCAGAAAATGATTGGCTTAAATCTCGATATCTGACCAGCTGTTTCTCATTTCGATATGGAATCTGAGTAAGAGAGTCAGCGAAATTAGGAAACCTATAGGAAATGTATGTCAAAATGACGGTTATTCCCGTGACACCGCTATCGCACCGTTTTTTTAATCCCTCGGCAATGTTCATCGTTTTAGAAAGCGATTATTAGAATTATTATAAAATCCAAAGATATAAAAGTGGATTTATATATTTTATTTATTCTTCATAATTGAAAACAAAAATATCAAACTCTATTCATTTATTAGATTGCTATTTACAGGAATAATTTTATATCTACAACATAATAAAAAGATGTGAACCAAATATAATGAAATATTTGTTATTTACCATTTTAAAGAAATAAATATGAAAATAATTTTTGATGCATAAATTTATAAAAATATCCATGACCAAGAAAAATTTACACAAACACACAACGACGAATGACTAATTACACATTTGAAAAAAAAATGCATTTTTCGGGTTTTCTTTTATTTGCTCTTGCCAAATAAATTCACTAAAATAGGCTGAGAGCATCTTTTCCTCTGAATCAAACTTTGTTTTAATTTTAGATTTTAGGTGAAACTACAAAGACTGAACATTTTGAGTTTGTATATCCCTCTATTTATTGGATGGCCAAAGTTTTCCTCTTGTTTAAATACAGAATGTCTTTAATTATCGTTCTTGTTGGTTTAGATGTTTTGATAATTCTGTAATTTTTCTGTTTGCCTCTTCCACTTGGATGGTAGTGCAAATATTATCAGCTTTCATGACGTGGTTATACCATTTCAGCCTCCTCATTTTGGCGGTGGTTATAACATGGGCCTCTTTCTTGTCTGATGGTTCGCATTGCTTCATTTGACATACGATCTCCATCGGGGATGCCGAGGATGTTTCCATCGTATCTCGTTTCTAATTATAGATTGGCAGCTAGATTTCACCATTTTACAGTTGAAATGGCTAGATGCAACCGTAAGTTCTATGCTAACTGTTTCTTCTCACGCACTTCTCACTTGTGGAACTGCCGGCTTCTTGCTTTTCAATCAATTTTGATCTTCAAAAATGTAAATGCAATGTCAATCATCACCTTTTATTTCCTTAATTCCAGTTTTTTTTATTGTCCTCTCTTAATTAATAATCTTTTTTTTGTTTCTCAGATTCTTTCACATCCAGTAACCTCCGGAATCTTGGTGGCTTTATCGCCTTGTTTGGGATTAAATGATTAAAAACGTTTATCGTATTCTTAGCACTAATTTTGTTGTTAATGCCCATGATTCGCGGGCGTAGAGAAAGATCAAGGCTATTGGTCTTTGCTTTCAGGCAGATGTCTTTCCAGATGGTTTTCACTTTTGAAAGTGGAATTAAATACACACCTTTGCTTGAAACCTTTTAAACGTGAAAAAAAGACATTTTCCTGAAAAGTCATATACAATTGGATGATCAAATCTCATGCGCGTTAGTGATCTTGAATCTTACCTTCGGGTTTAGAATTTGGATATTTAATTTAAAATAATTTATCTTCAGTGAGCTGAGCTGAGCTGAACTGAACTTGACACAAGGCCACGATTACGGCGCGACCAATGAGGGTCAATTCTCAAGACCAATTTACTAAACACAACATTGCGATAAGACAAAGATCAATCGAAGATGTACGAATTTGTCTGTGGAACGGAGTTTACAGGCAGTGTAAACCACCGCCACCGCCGCCGCCCTCGTCATTGTTAACATTATCATTCTGATGATGATGATGATGATGATGATGATGGCGAGGATAGGAGTAGGAGGATGAGCAACAGAGCAACCAAGTGATGCTTGATGGCAAATCTACGAAGCGCAAATATACCCAATGTGACACCCAACTTGATAAGGGTATAGCGCGCACATGCGCCATAGCCAAATGTGCGCGATATGGTGAGAGGTTCCTATAAAAAAGCAGCGTATAACATTGCAGGCGGAGCCCAGTTAGAATTACTTCCAAATCGAGTAATCCGGTCCGTTGCGACGATTTCAATGTTCTCGAGTATCAAGATGTGACACCTCCACGTAAAAAAGAAAAAGAAAGCACCTGGCCATGATGCTTTCCCACTACATCCGCTCATGAACAGATATGAAGAATGTCTCAACCCTCTTAGGGGACACGCTCAAGTGGTTAGTGTCAGGCGGCTGGTTAAAAATATTTGGGGCACCGAGATACTTACTGCCGCCCATTTTAATTCACCAATACGAAGTATACACATGTTAACAATTCCACTCAATTGAGAAGCCATGAGAGCCATACCTGGTGTAGCATCGAGATACTATTAGCATTACACGTATTTCTACTACTAGTAATCCTGGTTATGACGATAAGTTACAACGGGCAGAAAGGCTTCTGATCGAGAGATTGGAGGGTTTGAGGAGCCTTGAACCACGTCTTTAATTGCTGTTGTTCCCAGGTTCACCCTAACCCGGGGTGGTAGCACTTGTCAGGGTCCCACAGCTATAAGCAAATAGTATACATCCGAAACAAAACATTATGAAAGAATAAAAATACATTTTTATACTAATAATACCATCAATACATTTTTAAATAAAAAATGACCAAGACATATTTAAAGCAAAGTAACCAGTAAGACATTTTATCTGTAGTTAAAGGCATACAATTTTGTTCAAATATATTTAGTTGAGGCCAAACAATCTAAATATTTAGATGTCGGCATTAAATAACTGATTCATACTGCTAGACTCAGTGGAAGTGGATCAAGCAATAATTGAGCAGCAGTAAAATGAGAACAAGATGAGATATTCCTAGAAATAGAATGAAAAAAAATTCTACATTCCCTGAAGGTTAGCCTGATCGACAAACACTTGGTGAAGTCCAGAAGGTACAACAGCCGAAACCTCGTGATAGTAACAACAAAAATGAGGACATTCGTCCGAATCTAAATAATGAGAATTCCTCGTCCCAGAAATTCAAGCAGAAATCACTAATACTTTGTTGACGTTGAGTGTAACTTAGTTTGGCCACCAAAGTGAAGCTTACACTCACTATGGTTGTACTCACCTGTGAGAGGATATTGCTAACCATTGTCCAATAGCGAAGCACATTGTTCTCTCTCTCTCTCTCTCTCTCTCACTCTCTCTCTCTCTCTCTGTCATAACCCGAAACTTATGTTGTGGAGTGGGTCAACAAAATGAGTTAACTTCTTTATATGCCGTGTCCTCTCAGGGCGTAGTGGAACATGCCTCTTCACAACTCCTTGTCCGTTGAACGTCTTAATAAATTTTGTCGTTTTTATTTCTCCTAAACCTTGTTCCGCTACCCATTTAGTCAAGCTCACTGAATATATTATGCGTTGCTTTCCCCTGTCCCTCTTTGCCTTCAATCTGTCCCTGTGTGTATCAGATTTCCAAACCTTCTTTCCTCATTATGTGCCTTGGAATTTTCAACTGCACCTTTCTGGTTTTAGGTATAAAGTTTCTTTTTGTTTCCATTTTATGCAAAACTTCATACTTGCTCATATGTTCGGTCCATGGTATTCTCAGCATCCTTCTGTAGAACCACATTTCTGTTGCTTTAAGTCTCTTCTTCATCTTTGAGGAGATTGTTCAGCATTCACTGCCATACAGGAGGACACATATCACGTGATAGGAAAGGAAACGAACTCCTCGACAGAATGTACAAAATTCAAAAAAGGAGACATTTATAATAGAGAAGAAAACAACAAAAGATGGAACGAATATATCGGAGATTTCTTCCATCATAACAGAGGAACGTATACATAAAACATATTAAAATGTGATGAATGATCGAGAGACAGGCCAAGAGGAAAATAACTAACAAGATCAGATGGAATTATAACAGAGATGCTGTTAGCCTTAGATGGTTTCGGGATCATTATGGTTACAGAAATAATAAATGAAATATATGACAGCGGCGAAATAACGGAAGACTTCAATAAATATATTTTCATGGCAACGCTAAAGAAGTTAGGTGAAAACGAACCGGGCAATTGGCTTAATGTGCCGCATAAGTAAACTTATTATTACGATTGTAATGAATAAAGCTTGTAACAGAATTAGATCCAAAACAGAGCACTGAAACATGAAATGTTATTTTTATTAGCAGAGTGCAGCTATCAATGTGAGGAATACGAATGCAGAGGGATCTATACCTATATTTTATGGCTGGCAAAAAAGCATCTGATAAGGGAGGAAGCCAAGAACCAACTTGAAATGTTAGGAAAGCTTGATCTATATACGAATATAATATAATATTTGAGTGAGATCCATAGCCTCATCTGGGACCAATCCGCCTTTGTGGATAGAGAACGCGTTCAGTGAATACGCAAAAATAGAAAGAGGAAGCGTTTTCTCACTGGATTTACTTAACCTAGACTGATTGATTGATTTGTTTTTTACGGCTTATCAACCTTTTGCAGGTTAATTATAACCAGAAAATATTTTTAGATTTTAAGAATTTTTGAGACAATAATAATTTGCAAATTCTACTAATTGAGACATAGCTAGAGGTGAAGAAGTGGATCCATTTCCTTTCTTAAGGTCATTTGCGCATAAATGAATATTACCGACTCGACTGGAATTTGAACTCGGCTCTCGGAATTTCACTCCCGAGCCGTTATCCATGATACCATTCGAACATCCAAGAATACAGTATCTGGTATTCCCAAGTGATCATCCATCTAGGTACTGACCAGGCTCAACGTTGCTTAACTTCGGTGATTGTACAAGAATCTATTTAACGTAGACAGCGAAAAGATCTTAAGAGAACTAGAAACCCTATCGAGCGGACATGATATTAACAACATAAAATAGGCGGATGACATTGTTGACGGTAGACTCAGAAAGAAAAAAAAATGAAAGAACTCCGAGACGATTTAGTAAAGGTAGGTAAGAAGAAATGACTGTAATCGTAAGAAAAGAATGCATGGTTGCAAGCAAAAGAGACAACCTAAGATGTGAATTACATATTGGGGATGTCGAATTCAAGTTGGTAAAGAAATTTAGCGTTTTGGATAGAGTGTCATAACAAACGACGAGAAATAAAACAGAAATCCGAAAGGCGCACGGCAATAGCAAAAGATGTTTTCTAGAAATTAAATGAACTATTAAGAGACAGGAACATTTCGTTAGAAATAAAGAACTGCGATGCTAAACTCCTGTGTAGCAAGGAATACTGGACAATCTCCTTATAGTTGAAGAAGACTTGAAGGGACAGTATCTCAGCTCAGATTTCACACCAGGTTCATTCTCAGGGTGCAGCGTCTTCCAGTCAAACGCTTGTCGCTAAAGAATAACTCTTTGGCCTGATAGTCACCCACAAAATAAAACCACGAGACGGTGAGAGCAGTAGGAAAATTTTATTCGGTTCTAACCTTCTGTAGACGATTGATGCATAGGTGAAGGTAGTTAAGGGAACAACCTGTCTAGCGGGCGTCTTCCTTTCGAGTGGCAGTAAGCAATCTTCTGAGTCTGGTGTATGTGCTCCCGATCGGGAAAAATGACCACCAATCGAATGTCCCGCTGGTTTTATATGGGGAAATCATTTCTGATGACAATAATTAATGACTTCCTCTTCTATCTAGCCAGGCCCCAGAAAATGACAATTCCCAATGTCCAGTTTCATTATCTCTATATTCCAGTCAATTGACCGGTTGGTCCTCTTATCGGTGAGAAATTCTTCACCAGAAACCCAAATTAATGATAACTATAAAAATTGCAGACGATTGTCGCAGAAAAAGGCACATCTTAATCTTAGGCAATCTTGCTAATTGGTCATATTGTATTACCTTTGTATATTCAAAGTTTCCCCAGATATCTTTCTGTAAAGATATTTGAATTCTTGAGGCGATCAACATAAATAAATCCCCAAATCGTGGGGACTTAACAAAGGAGAGATGTTTTGTTTCTTTGTCTAAAATAATTTAGATCATTATTTTCTGTGACAACACACATTCTCTAAATATAGCCTACCGTAATCAAAACAATCGAATTATAAGTTCTGTAAAACACAATGAATTCAGACAAACACATTAATCATCTTTTTCTTATCGGCGGGGAGTGGATTGGGTTGGATTATTTCTTTCCTCAATTTTACCGAATCCTAATTAAATCTGGGTTCGATTTTCCTTGGAACTGTTCTTAATTTCATTTTATTCGTTTAAAGCATACATTTTAACGCGTTTCCTTTTTTATTTTTCTTCTTAACCATTCAGCCGACTCTTTTGAGAGTTTAAACAATTTTCATCCAATTAGTCGGACCTTCAAATCACCATCCTATAATTTATAATCACCCTCTATAATCACCATCCTATAATCACTCTCTATAATCACCATCCTATAATCACCATCCTATAATCACCATCCTATAATCACTCTATAATCACCATCCTATAATCCCTTCAAATCACCATCCTATAATTCCATACATTTACACGTTTAAACAGGGCCAAGTTATTCTACTGACAAATGTCTGCAACGATGAAGTCTTACGGAAAACAGGAACTATAAGTGAACTTTTACTTACGTTTAAAAAGAGACAATGGAAATTTCCGAGAGACATAATGAGGAAAGAGGGCTTGGAGAAATTAACACTCACAAGGACATATTGAAGGCAACGGAAGCAGAGAAAACAATGAGTGATCTATTTAACGAGTTTGTGTCAACGGACGACAAAACAGGAACGAAAAGGATTGTAAAGTCTGAAAAGTTACTGAGATTAACAACAGATAGCAACGTTTGGAGAGTGTCATGACCGTCTACATGCTGAAAGGATAGAGCTCACCAAAGAAGATTGTCATTGTTATACACTCTGATTTACTCGGACTATCTCATCTTAATTGTTATAGTCACAATGTTTCGGCCGTTGTACTCCATTCGGCCTTCTTCAAATGGGATTATAACAGCGAAGATGAGGCCACTAGTTTGAGTGCATTGAATGTGTTTGACTGAGATTTTAGTTTCTTGATATTTATTTATTTTAGTTCGTCAGAATGCCACATTACTACTTTACTAATGGCATGTGGATCTATATCCTCCATGATGGAAGAGCTTTATTTTTTTGTAAAGGACTCGGCATTTTATTTCGGGCTTACGCATCTGTGTACCATGCATCTCTCTTGACACGTTGCCAGAGAGAATAAAAACGACCTTATTGAATAAAAACAGAACCTTTTTTGGGGCCCCGAAAATCTGGCAATCATTTCCCTTTAGTTAAAGAGGTTTGGTACAAGAAACCAATGGTTAAAAGTACTCCCCTCTCCCCCACCAACTAAATATGGATTCATGCTCGATCAAAAGAGGACTGACCTTTGACCCTGGTGGTGGAACCATCCTCCGTGAGCTGGATTGTTGCTGTTGAAGAGACTACCGTCATGATGGCAGCGACGGCGGTGTCGTTGTGTCATGCGCGAGCGCTAACCTCCTCCCCCTTCCATTGTGCTTCTTTCTTCTTCTTCCTCGTCAACGTCGTCGTCGCTTTATATTTTTCATTTTCACTCATTTCTTCTCATTCCGACATTCTCAACATATCAATTTACATTTTGCGATTATTCAGTAATGCAAGATTTTTTTTTCTGCGGAGGGAGAGAAACATTAAATATATATTCTTTCTTTCTTTATCTTTCTTTCTCTCTCTGTCTCTTTCTTTTTTCTTTCTCTCTCTTGATCTCTTTCTTTCTTATTTCTTTCTTTCTTTCTCTTTCTTTTTCTTTCTTTCTTTCTTTTTCTTTCTCTCTTCTTTCTTTCTTTCTTAAATACACTTGCACATAGGAATTCTTTATTTGTGCCTTCTAAACAAACTTACAAAACTGACATCAGGAAAAGGACACTTGCTTTAGTCAAATGGGACCCTATTAATCATTCATTCATTTTTACCAGCCGCACAACACAGTGAAAACTGTCATTATATATATATATATATATATATATATATATATATATATATATATATATGTGTGTGTGTGTGTGTGTGTGTGTGTGTGTGTGTGTATATGTGTGTGTGTGTTTACTAATATTCAGCCAACACAAGACCCAAGAGCCACTCAAGGTAGAGGACCACTGCGTGGAGCTATATTAAGGTAGGAAAGGATCAGCGTTAGGCGTATAGAGCTGAAGTAGATTTAGGAAGGAACCGGAAACCCAATCCAAAACAGGAAACAATCTACTCTTGTTTAAATGACCGGGGAGGGGTGTGAACCAGACAATAGGGGTCCTATCTACTCCTTTTGGGATATATATATATATATATATATATATATATATATATATATATATATATATATATATGAAGAAATATAGTCTTAAGAGGAGTTAAATTTATGGGATAAAGTGCTCAATATCAGAGATAGAGCGTATGTAAATATAAAAGTGAACATAGAAATCAACACTTAGAGGCGACAGTCTGTTTCTTGCTAGATGCAATCGTCAGACCTCGAGTGCTGTTATTTTTCTCGGCAATTTATACATACGGGTCAGTGGTGCATTGTGGGTAATCTATTTTGGTTGTTATTTCACCGGAACTCGTTTATTTATTGATTTGGGTTAAATTATTTTGCTTGTTTTTATTTTATTTTTATTTTAATTTTTATTTCTTATCTTATTTATTTATTTTTTAATTGGTGTTTTTATTAATGTAGTAAAAATTTGTTTATATAGCTTATTTAATAGTTTT
Organism: Acanthosepion esculentum; assembly: GCA_964036315.1. Classification (NCBI taxonomy): domain Eukaryota; kingdom Metazoa; phylum Mollusca; class Cephalopoda; order Sepiida; family Sepiidae; genus Acanthosepion; species Acanthosepion esculentum. Next base: position 2,380,480 of record OZ038481.1, read on the forward strand.
GTTTTGGTTTGGGAAGATAATTAAAGCTATTTATTCAATTTTGGGGGTGATTGTTGTAGTTTAGTCTATTATTTTGGTGGGAACAGTTTTTAATTTGTTTATTACTTCATGTATTTATTTCGATTGATTATCAGGATCGGTTTGTTAGTTTATTTATTTATTTGGATGAATTTAGATCAATTTATTTTACTTGTTATTAATAAATAAATAAATAAATAAATAAGATAAGAAATAAAAATAAAATAAAATAAATAAAACAAGCAAAATAATTTAACCCAAATCAATAAATAAACGACTTCCGGTAAAATAACCGCCAAAATAGACTACCCACAATGCACGACTGACCCGTATATATAAATAGCCGAGAAAAATAACAGCACTCGTGGCCTGACGATTGCATCTAGCATGAAACAGACTGTCGCCTCTAAGTGTTGACTTCTATGTTCACTTTTATATTTACACATGCTCTATCTCTGACATTGAGCACTTTATCCCATAAATATAGCACATCTTAAGACTATATTTCTTCATATTCAGCTCCTGATAAACAGTAGAGCTACATTTATAACACAGTATGGACATAGAAAAATTTAGCCTCGACTACTCCCTAAAAAACATACCTATCCCGTCCCCTTCCATATATAAGCTAAGATTAATTGAAAAAAAAAACAGAAAGTTTCATAAAAAGAATGAAATGGAAAGCCCACTTTTTAAACCACGACCTTCACAATAACAATACACTCAAGGAAAAATACGGCTTCAAAACAAAAAAATGCCCCCCCCCCGCAACAAAAAGAATTAGACAACTTCGAGAAAGACTTAACTGACCTAGTTAGAAACATAAAATTCCATAAAAAACAAGATGCATTTAAAAATAAACTAAAAGAGGATAAAACTAAAATAAACAATTCAACAAATGTATTTATTGCAGCTGACAAAGCAAGAAATTTATACAAACTAAGCCCTCCTACGCACAATAAATTACTCAAGAACAACATAACCAAAACATACAAAAAAGGCACCAAAAACAATAGAACACGATATCAATAAGGAAGCTAAAGCAATCGCCCAAAAATTAGACCTAGATGACCGAATAAGTTGCATCAGCAAGGCGTAACCCTTTATCACACTAAAAGACCACATAGAAAATTTCAAAACCAACCCTGCATGCAAACCCAGCCAAAAGCGAACTAGGTAAAATAAGTAAAACGATACTAGAAAGAAATAATTCTGAACTTAGGAAGAAGTTAGGAGTAAACCAGTGGAAAAATACAAAAGCAACAATTGACTGGTTCTACAGCATAAATAACAAACAAAATTGCCACTTCCTACAATTAGACATAAAAGAATTTTACCCATCCATAACAGAACGCATCTTAGATAAGGCCATCAACTTAGCTCAGGAACAAATAATAATAAAACCGAACGAAATCGACATCATTAAGCACTGCCGTAAATCATTACTATTTCACAATGAAGAAGCATGGATAAAGAACGATGGGATATTTGACACTACAATGGGAAGCTTTGACGGAGCAAAGACGTGCGAAATCATAGGTATTTACTTACTACAGGAACTAAGCAAAATAATAGATAGAAATGACACAGGACTTTACAGGGACGACGGTTTCATAATCTTAAGAAACTGTAACAAACAAAACACAGACAAAACTAGAAAAGCAATAATAAAGATTTTAAAAAATAACGGATTCGACATAGATATAAAAACTAACCTAAACGAATTAGATTTTTTAGATGTTACATTCAACCTAAGAAAAGGCACATGTAAACCATACAGAAAACCCAATGATACACCACTCTATATACACACATCTTCCAACCACCCTCCTTCCATAATCAAACAGATACCAAAATCGATTAACCGCAGGCTTTCCGACAATTCCTCCAATGAATCCATATTTAATAAAGCTAAGAAAGACTACGAAACAGCCCTAAAAGATAGCGGATTCACAGCAACACTCACATACTCACCACAGAACACAAAAAAGGCCAACAGGAAAAGAAATATCATATGGTTCAACCCACCGTACAGCAAAAACGTAAAAACAAACGTAGGAAAAATATTCTTCAAACTTTTACACAAACACTTCCCGGAATCAAGCATGCTACACAAAATATTCAACAAAAGCACAGTAAAAATCAGCTACAGTTGCACCGAGAACATGGCACAAATAATAAAAAAGCACAACAGGAAAATTATCAACAAACGACACGAACAAATTATACCCACGTGCAACTGCAGAATAAAGAACGAATGTCCCTTAAACGGTAATTGTTTACAAAACAACGTAATATACCAAGCCACGATAAAATCACCAGATAATGAAGAAAAAGTATACATAGGAGTAACTGAAGGACCCTGGAAACAAAGAAATTATGTACGCAAAACATATTTCACAAATAGTAAATATGCGAACAGCACAATGCTTTCTAAGTATATCTGGGAAATTAAAAACAAAACGTACATAACTCCAAAAATATCTTGGAAAATAAGGAAAAGATCATCAGCCTACAACAACCAATCAAAAACTTGCAAACTTTGCTTGGAGGAAAATATAGCTATCATTACCTTCACAGACCAAAATAAATTATTAAATTAAAGATCCGAGCTCATCTCAAAATGCAGACATGAAAACAAATTTTTACTACGTTACTTAAAAATCGAAAATGGAAAAAATAAAATAAAACTAAAAAAAATAAATAAATAAACAAAATGACAATAAAATAAGCAAAATAAATTAACCCAAAACAAATTACCAAATCACACTTGTTAGAATAGACGAAATAGAATAAAAAATAAGAAAGAAAATCAATGAACCCAAATAAATAAAGTAAATAATAAACAAATTAGTAAACCATTATGACCAACATATTAGTTAGACTATAAAAATCAAACCAAAAATCGGACGAAAAAATAGCTATAACTGTTATATAACGATAAAAAAATACTACGTTACTTAAAAATTGAAAACCGAAAAGAGAAAATGTACAGTATAACAAATATATAATAACAAGTAAAATAAATTGATCTAAAATCATCCAAATAAATAAATAAACTAACAAACCGATCCTGATAATCAATCGAAATAAATACATGAAGTAATAAACAAATTAAAAACTGTTCCCTCCAAAATAATAATTAGACTAAACTACAAAAATCAACCCCAAAATTGAATAAATAGCTTTAATGATCTTCACAAAAAAAAAAAAACTATTAAATACGTGATATAAACAAATTTTTACTACGTTAATAAAAGCACCGATTAAAAAATAAATAAATAAGATAAGAAATAAAAATAAAATAAAAACAAGCAAAATAATTTAACCCAAATCAATAAATAAGAGAGTTCCGATGAAATAACCGCCAAAATAGACTGCCCACAATGCACCACTGACCCGTATATATAAATAGCCGAGAAAAATAACAGCACTCGAGGCCTGACGATTGCGTCTAGCATGAAACAGACTGTCGCCTCGAAGTGTTGACTTCTATGTTCACCTTATATATATATATATATATATATATATATATATATATATATGTGTGTGTGTGTGTGTGTGTGTGTGTGTGTGTGTGTGTCTGTGTGTGTGCACACGCGCGTGTGTGTGTCTGTGTGCGTGCGTGTGTCGCACTAATTAAATTAAAAATAGCAGACAATGAATAAATGCGAAAATAAATAAAAAGTGGAAACAAGGAAAACATTTTTTTAATAATTAAAACAAAAAAATTAAAAATCAAATTTGAAACTTTTCTGTTAATTTTCCAACACTTGCTCTATAAATGGTTGAATTTAATAAATTTCTCATTTTCGGGATGTCAATATGATTTTCAGATTATTGTTTTTATTTTTTATAAAGTCTATGCTCTTTCCTTCTACCATCAGGGAAAAGATTAATGCTAAAAAATCAACATAATCAGAATATAAGTCAATGAAAGATAAAACTGACTTCTTTGTTCACAGAAATAATTGTTATATAATGTACTGTTTATTTATCTGATCAAATTATAAAAAATCTTGTGTGTCTAATTCTGTGTATCGGAAGAAAACTCGATCGTGAAAAAAGCTTGTTTATTTGTGATCCAGAAACAATAAATACTTCAGTTAAAACTAAAAGGTGTTCTTTTCATTCTCTTCAATTCACTGGAGAAATTCAATTTTCTTTTAGTAAAATAAATGTGTGCGTGGATAAAAAAAATCATGCAAAAATGAATTATAAGCAAAGAAGTGCCTAGAGCGGCGCGAGACTTGGCAAGCACATCTTACGAGACCACGTTGTTAGGGTAAACGAGTTCGTTTCTTATTAAATGCCACACTGTCGTACCCTTTTACTAGACTGAGGTAAACATATTAAAAAAAAAATAAACGTATGTATCTGAGGCGAAATCTTGTGTCATCTGTTTTTCCGACTCGTTGACCGAATAATTTATTTTTGGCAAATTCGTAAAAATGAAAATCTTTAAAACAAGATTTTATTTTAATTACCATCATAAATATTGTGTGTACACAATTATGTGTACGTAAAAATGGATAAAGTTTCGTTGGGAATAATGAAAAATGCTAGAATTCATTATAGTTATTATATGACATATAACACTATTTTTATATTATTATATGACATATATCTACATATCGCACTATTTTCTTTATACAAAATATTTTAAAATCAAGTCAAGGTCTGATTTCTTATCCGTAAATGCAACTAGATAAATAATTTTTTATCAATAGCTCTTTTCCTCCGCCCACTCGATATCCAAAAATTTGTGTGTATATATGTATGAATAGAAAAATACACATAATAATAATATATTAACAGTAAAATCAATTAACTTACCTTAATTTGTGTGTGTTTATGTACATGTCGACATAATTTGTCTAATTGTAAAAGTTATATTTATAGACACTTTTATACACCTGTTCATATCTACACACACACACACACATACACAGACACACACACACGCGCGCACATACACATATACACACACATACGTACGCACACGCATCACATCATATCACATGTGTGTGTGTTTGTATGTGTATGTGTGTATGTGTTTATGTGTGTTTATAGTATGGTTGACATGAGATTTTTTTCGTTTTCGCTCGCTAGCGTTCAAGTCCTGTTCAGCAACAAATCTCAACAAACAATCATATATACCAGGACACACAGAGACACACACATACTGACACTCATGCAGATACAAAGCAGAAAGAGTAAAAGTTTGAGCGACACAACGCAGATATTTTCCCAAATGACCGCCTTGATGTCGCTTGCAGTCGTCGTAACCGTTGACGAAGACATGGTGTTTGCTGGACGCCTCCATTCGCATAATAATGGTAACTCGATTCCTGCTACCATGACATCCTACACGAAACTATCGCTCGTCTTTCTAGCATCTTTATGAAAACCTTTGAATCAACTCTGCCACTATATACTGGCAGACAGGCCTCCGCCCCTTACCAACTCTTATGCCTCTTTTTTTTTTTCTTACGTTCTTCAAACCCCCGACCCACAGTCCGTGGCCTTCGTGAGTGCTGCTTCAGTCATTTTGGTTCTCTTTCTACTGTCTCCTTTTTTTCTCTACGCCAGTGTTTCTACCAGTGGCGCAGAAAATGTGCCTCGCCCTCTGCGGATCGCGTCACTCCCCAGAGTGAAGCAACAACAACAACAACGACAACAAATTCGTTAACAACAACAAACATTTTGATTACCATTTTTTTTAATCTCATCATCCCTGAAAAACTAGATTCCGCTGTACGGAGAAGGAGCAAATTCAAATTACATTCTAAGATGTCTTCTCTTTTTAATTACTTAGTTTAAACATTTGCTCATTTTTTGACTAAAGGAAAATCCATAGGTAGGAAGAGTGTATAACGCCAATCTTCTAAGTAGAGAAATCCTTGAAAAGCAACATTTTTTTACATCCCGTTTTTTCATTTGAACACAAATTATTAACGTTATCGTAAAGTAAAAATATTTACTAAGTTTAATCTAGTAAAAAGCTAAGGAGAGGAAGACTGTGTTGAGCCAATCTTCCAAGTGAGAAGAACTGGATTACCTGTCTTGGAAATCAGCATACTAATCCTATTTTTTCCTGGAATCGAACATCGATCATTGAACGGTAAATATGCAATTATCTCAATCATAAGGCAAATACCTTTCCTTAAAAATGAATTGATCCAGAAGGAAAATAAGAATAGGAAGATCATGCTGCGCCAATCTTCTAAGTGTAGAGATTGTGTATTGATGATGATCATTCAATATATTGGCATTACCTTGGCTTGAACACCGACCAGTGATGCTGACCAGAAATGTAACAAGATTCATTCGTTTGGTTTAGTTTATCGGCTGAAGAAGGTCTCAATTAAAAATATCGAAATAAAAAGCAACAAACAAAAGATTGTCCCTTCATCATTGCAGAAAAAAAAACAAAAAAAATTAGAAATTCATTCGTCGTATTGATTGTTTGTCTTTTTCTCTTCCAAAGAAAAAGAAAGAATATTTATTTTTTTGTTATCGTCTAAGATTTAAAAAGTGTTTCGATAATTTTGTATTTCTTAGAATAAAAAGAAAGATATTTGAAATTCAAAAATTATTTGATTTATTTACACAGTAAAAATTGTGTATGACATTGTCAAAACTCATCTTGTTAAAAATAAATACACGAAAATATAAAAAAATTAAATAAAAATTTCAACCTCTCAGTTTGGAACAAAAATGCTGTCAAATTATCCGTGAAAGTGTCGGAACTTAATATTGAGCATACAAAACATAACTTTGAATATGAAAAATTAATATAACTAAACAATTACATCGATTAATTTTAACATTTGCTTAAAGTGAATGAAAATCGATTTGTAAATTAAAAAGAACTCTCCTAAGAAAATGGCAAGTCTAGTTGTAGGACTCAGTATCCATAATGAGGTAGGAGGGCTTGGAAAATCTGATACTCACAGGATAGATTAAAGGCAAGAGGGGCAGAGGAAAACAATGCAAGACCTACTTTGTGAGTTTGAGTAAATGGATGGTGGAAATTTTAGGAGAAATAACAGACAAAATTTATTAAAAGCTTCAAGGGAGAGGAAGTTGTGGAGAGCCGTTATAGATTACGTCCAGGGTGGACACGGCGCATAAAGAAAAAGATTACCCCTTGAGAAGCAAACTGAACTGAAATTTCAAATTACAGATTGGACCTGTGATCGGTATCGGATTGGTAACACTCGTTATCACATATTTATAAAGAAATACAGGTCTTGCTTTTCAACTGAAACAACAATTTCTTTTTAGTTATGTACTTGTAAAATCTCTAATATAGAGAGAGTATGATATGCGGACATTTTATGCTGGTTAAAATCAAAGATATCAAACGGATTTAATTGTTAAACATTAACTTTTAAGATTTTTTATTAAAGAGTTCTACAGATGGGTACTTTACTGTAAATAATAATAATAATAATAATAATAATAATAATAATAATAATAATAATAAAACAATCAAAGCTAACCGTCCAGACATTGTTATTAGAGATTGCACACAAAAAAGTGCTTCCTTATTGATATGGCAGACCCTGCAGACTGCAACGTATCCTTCACGATCTTCAAAAAGCTGTCAAAATACAAGGACCTTGAAATCGAAATCTCATAAATGTGGCACATGGGAACATCAACAATCCCTGTTGTAGTTGGAGCCCTCGGATTGGTTGGAAAAGATTCCAGTAGACTAACTGATGTGATTCCTGGAAGCCCATACCTCAAAGAAATAAAAAAAAAATTGTTCTCACAAGTACAGCCCACATCTTACGAAAGACTTTATCGATGTAAATTTTTTTTTGTCAGTGGAAAATGTCATGAAGCCATTTCTAACCTTAGGTCTCTGGAAGGGACCCGGAACGAAATGTGTACACATATAAAAGGAAATCAAAGGAAATAAAATAATAATAATAATAATAATAATAATAATAATAATAATAAATGCCTTGATGCGACATTAGGCAAGGCTCTCATGACTTCTGATCTTAACTGATTAGAGTTGTTAACATCTCCGTTTTATTTGACTGAATTAAGAGAAGCTACTGTAAATATACCTGGAGGCTAACACATTGTACATACCAGTTCATGAACGAGAGTAGTTCGGGAACATTAGGGCCGGGTGTCAAGAGGGTTGCTTTTTTAAGCTTGAAGACAAAGCGACAAGGGTGTCGCAAATACGGAAACTCGGAATCATTCCACTTGGAGACAGTCTGAACAGATTGGGTCACTTAAGCTGAAGGTATTTCTAACTGAGCCTCACTTGCCAAGTTATGCGCTGTTTTTATTTTTATTTTTATCAAACCTTGCTACCATGTGGCGGGAAGTAGGCGTGCTGTTCTCTACACTTTTATGGGACTTTACAATACACACAGATGCGGAATAATCAAAGCTAATCGCCCAGACATCGTTCTCAAAGACCACAAGAACAGAATGTGCTTTCTTATTGACATGGCAGTTTTTGCAGATTGTAATGTATCTTTGGAGATCTTCAAAAAACTATCAAAATACCAGGATCTTGAAATGGAAATCTAAAAAACGTGGCACATGAGGACATCAATAATTCCAGTTGTAGTTGGAACACTCGGATTGATTGGACAAGGTTCTGATAGATTCATTGAAGGAATTCCAGGTAGCCCAATGCCTTAAAGAAATACAAAAAATTGTACTCATTGCTACAGCTCACATGTGTGTGAACTTCGACCTTTTTTTTTACAAAAATGATCAGTGGAAAATGTCAGAAGCCATAGTTGATCTTAGGTCTCTGGCTGGGACCCGGAAGGAAATGTATATAAAACACAAGAGAAAGGAAATAATAATAATAATAATAATAATAATAATAATAATAATAATAATAAATAATCAAAGAGATACAAAAAATTGTTCTGACAAGTACAGCCCACACTTTACGAAGGGCTTTATCTATGTAATTATTTTTTTTTATTTTTTTTATTTATTTATTTATTTTTTAAAATTTTTTTTGCAGTGGAAAGTGTCATGATGCCATTTCTAACCTTAGGTCCCTGGGCGGGACCCGGAAAGAAATGTGTAAACGCCAGATATCAAAGGAAATAAAAATAATAATAATAATAATAATGATAAAAATAATAACAATAATAATCCCAGATAAAGAGAAATACAAAAAATTGTCTTGATGTGTACAGCCCACACACTAAGAAGAACTTTCTAACGCTAGTGATGATATGGGAGTTAGAAAAACAAATCATGAAATTTAGCCATGACAACGCACCACTACCTACCTTGGGTCTATCCACAGAGTTGGTAGGTAGTATGATCATATCAGAAATCAATATAGAATGATGACGATAATAATAATAATAGTAATAATCTGACTGAATTCAATTGTAAGGGAATGTTTAAAAATATAGCCATAATATATATATATATATATTGATAATTAAAATTACAATTGATATTGCCAACGATTCTAAAGTGATTGAGTGATAATTGTTGACCTGCGCACTAGGTCCGAACGAGGCCTGTTCTTCTATTACAAGCGCCATATTTGTTAAAATACATGAAACATTTTTCAACAGCGATTGTATGTCATCCAGAAATAAATATGAAAACTATAATTAAAAAATATTTTAATTCGAAAATGACATTTTAATTCGTAAAATGTTATTTTAACAACAAAAGACGTATTGAATTGACTTTTGGGATTGATTGAATGGTTCGTTTTCGACGGTTTATCAAAGCTTTGCAGGTTATTTAAAGCAAGAAAATATTTTTAGATAGTGAGAATTCTTTTAGTAATTAATCCATAGCTGAGGGGAGAAGAGGTGGCTTCATAGTTTTCCCAAGGGATATTTGCGCGTAAGTGAATATAACGAACCCGACGGGAATTGGAACTTTGCTGTCCGATGAAGAATTTCGAACCATTATCAATTACACCACCCTCAAAGACAAGCTATCTATCTTAGTCTGTTCATATCTATCTATCTATCTATCTATCTATCTATCTATCTATCTATCTATCTATCTATCTATCACATAACCCAGATTCATTTTTCATTTTTTTAAATCACACATTCACACTTCTTTTATAAGCTAGAAAGCACCATTGACGCACCAAGTGAACTATTTTTAGGTCTATCGTCTTTGGCAAACGTAGCGTTTCACTTCATCACCTTTCTACCCTCCCCCCTCCACCAACCCCCTCACACCATGTGTGTTCTTCTTAAACGTTTCAGACATTTGTAACCCTGCGCACCCCTCCACCCGTCAAGATCACACATCTCTTTTTACATCGTCTCTCCCCCGGTGGGTGTTTCCATTTCTTTCTTTCTTTTTTTTCTTTTCGGAAAGCCGTAAAATGTGCACTTAATTTTCTTTATATCTACACTAACACGCCAAAGAAATCCGACGTGTGTGTGTGTGTGTGTGTGTGTGTGTGTGTGTGAGAGAGAGAGAGAGAGAGAGGGGGGAGAGAGAGAGAGAGGGGGGAGAGAGAGAGAGAGAGGAGTGAAAAAGGGTGTGTGAGAGAGAGCGTGAGAGAAGAAGAAGAAGAGTGAGAAGCTATTTCCGTAAAATATTTGATCATGCAATGATGAATGGTGTAAAATGACAGTCATCAGGTACCAGAATAAAGTGACACATTTGCATTTTTAAATAATGATTATGATCATCATCATCGTCGTCGTCATGATGATGATCATCATCATTATTATCATCACAGTAGCAGCAGCGGAAGAGAAGCAGCAGTAACGAAGAATTTCTGCGTATTGACTTATATTCTTGAGAATAATTAATGTTCAAACCGTTCTTTCTTCGTCTTCGTCTTCGTCTTACTACTACTGCTACTGCTGCTACTACTACTACTACTACTACTACTACTACTAATAAATATGTGTATCATTTTCTAAAGGTAGTTCTAAAATATGTGAGTTGTATAAATTCCCATCCATGTGTACTTATCACATCTTGCGTAGATTTTTGTCTACAAAGTAAAACCAGAATTGCATTTCTCTCTGAATGCATTGCACCTTTATTTGTTTACATTTTTTGATTCAGAAAACTTCTCCCTTGAAGTCTCACCAGTTGAGACTTGGGGACAACTCCTACTACACAAAGCAAAGGCCAATAATAATAATAATAATAATAATAATAATAATAATAATAACTAAACAGTAATTACTATGGATACAAATTAAACAAGTGTTTAATCACCTTTTCTACATGGATGACATCAAACTCTTTAGCAAAGACGGCAATGAGTTGAAGGGTCTCCTCAATACTGTAAAATGTTTCAGTGATGATATCGGTATGGATTTCGGATTAGATAAATGTTCAAAAGTGTTATATCTCGTGCCAGATATAATAAACAAAGTAACCCGAATGTAGGTTTTCAATAATAAGTTTATAATCGGATGTAGTACAGAGACAGAGTCGAGAGTATGCTAAACCTCAATAGGTGTTAACAAACGAAGTCCCCCCCGACCGCCTGCTGTGGTCGCGCTTAATCGGCAAACCGTCCGTCCATTATCGTGAACGGGGAAGTTGGGTTATACCATCACAACACCTCTCCCCGAAGCTGAAATTCTCACTTTTGAAAATTTCTGCTTCTAATGTCGTCTTCTTTTTGGATCCGGGCTAAAACGCTCCACTGGTTTTCTTTCCCATGTGCTCCTTCTTTTAGTCGTCACAATTAGATCCTTTTTTGGCGAAGATAATTTTCGCTTTTCAGCTCGATACTGCGATACAGGTTCATATACACTATTAGGTAGTGTCATGTTAAAAGCATCGCATAGCACTTCCATCGGAATTTCTTCTTCGCTTTTTTCACTTTCTTCACCATATCGTGGTCTAATCTGATTGATGTGTCTTTTACACGTAATTTTTTTTACTTTTAATCGTGTAGATCACTTTACCAATTCTTTTCTGGATTATGCCATCCATCCAATAGCTTTTTCCACTTTGAAAATTTAAAAAAAAAAAACTTTGTCTCCTGAAGTGTACTTTTTATGTTGACTTTTTCCTCTTTCTTAGCAACTTTTTTGTTTTGATAGGGTAACAATCTATCGAAAATTGATCTAATTTTCCTTGCGAACATAATTTCCGCCGGTGACATTTTCGCATCGTTGTTCTCATTAGGAGTTACCCTATATATTGCTAAGAACTTCTGAATAGTTCTTTCTTCCGTGTCCATACCTTGATTTTTACGTAAAGCACGTTTAAAAGTGTCAACAAATTTCTCGGCTTGACCGTTCGACCTGGGATGACACACTGGTGTAGTTATGTGTTCAATGTCTAAGGCAGTACAGAAATTCTTAAACTCCATACTTGTGAACGCCGTACCATTGTCGCTAACCAATGTCCTGGGAACCCCGAAACGACTGAAAATTTCATCCAATGCACTGATGGTGTTCCTAGATGTAGGATGCTTGCACTTGACTACCTCAGGCCATTTCGATAAAGAGTCCACCAATATCAAATAATAGTACCCATTAATTGGTCCAGCATAGTCTATATGTAGACGTGCCCACGGCAAATCCGTTTTCGGCCAAGGATTCATTTTGACCGGAGGTGCCCTTGCAGCCAATTGACAACCTCTACATAGTCTTACAAAAACTTCAATATCCTTGTCCATTCCTGGCCAGTATACGTAACCACGCATGAGTGATTTCATCCGATACATTCCAGGATGACCGGTATGAAATTCTTTCAGCATATCTGTACGTAGAGATTGAGGTATAACAATTCTATCTGCGTACATCAACGTGTTGTCGCAAATTGAGAAAGGTGAAATCTGAGTTCCCTTTTTCTGTTTTTTGTTCCATCTCGTCTGGTTCTTTAAATTCACAGTATAGTTATCTTTTTCCGCTTCTTTTTTTATTTGGTCCAAAGTTACCGGCAATTCCCTGACTGTATTCAACAAGAGACCTGATATTTCTTTTTCCTCAGTTAATGCTGCTATAACCGTCTCTTCTAAAATTTCTTCCTTTTTTGGGATTAGCCTTGACAGTCCATCCGCATGCCCATGTTCTTTAGATTTGACGTATTCCATCCTAAAATGGTAATTAAGCAGGGTTACACCCCCATCGCCGTAAACGATTAGCTGTATGCGTAGGAATGCCTTTTTTACCTCCAAATATTGTAAGTAACGGTTTATGGTCCGTTTGAAGTACAAATGATCTACCATATAAAAAGCGATGGTATTTTTTTTAACCCCGAACACAATCGACAAAGCCTCCTTCTCGATCTGGCTATAATTTTTTTCAGCCGGAAGAAGCGTCCTCGACGCGTGCGCGATCGGTTTAGTAGTGCCATCTTCATATTTGTGTAGCAGTGCAGCCCCCACTCCGTATAAACTTGCGTCAGTTGCCAGGATGATCTCTTTCTCAGGATCATAATGTGTTAAGGCGAGATCTGAGAGTAGGCATTTTTTTATTTTCTGAAAAGCCGTCTCGCAATCTTTCGACCAAAACCATTACTTGTCTTTTTTCAACAATTCGTTAAGGGGGGCTCTTAAATCATACATTTTAGGTATGTAGATTGCATAATATTGGGCCAACCCCAGAAACGATTGTAGTTTCGCAACTGTGTCGGGTGCAGGCATGTTCTTAATTGCATCGGCTCTCTGTGGGTCCGGTTTCCTGCCTTCACTGTCTATCACCTGTCCGAGGTATGTAATTCTTTCCATGAAGAATTTACACTTCTCGTGGCTTAATTTAAAGCCAAACTCTTCTAGTCTTTTAAATATCGCTCTGATGTGCGTCTTATGTTCTTGAACATTCTTACTTTTGACTAGAATGTCATCTAAATAGGCGGTACCAAACTCAAGGCCTGCCAGCATAGTTGGAACAAAGCTGGGGCGACCTTTAATCCGAAAGGAAGCCTATTTAGCTTATAAATACCTTTATGTGTATTTATACACAAATTTTTTGAGCATTCGTCACTCACTTTAATCTGCAAGTATGCATCAGACAAGTCGATTTTTGAAAAAATCTTACCACCATTCAACTTTGAAAAAATATCTTCTGGTGAAGGTAGTGGATAACTGTGATTTTTAAGGCAATCGTTTAACCCTGTTGAAAAATCTGCACACACTCTTATTTTTCCGTTTTTCTTCTTAACGTAGACTGTGGGCGAGGCCCAATCAGCATGGTCAACCTTAGATATCACTCCAATTTTTTCTAGCCTTTCCAATTCCTTATTAATTGTGTCTAAGGAGGAAAAAGGAACGTTCCTCTTAGGTTTAAAAATTGGTTTCACATTTTCCTTGAGTTCAAATTTGACTTACGTCTTAGTACATAAACCCAACCCCTCAGAAAAAAAACTCTGGAATATTCTTCTTTTAATTCATTCATGAATTTTTCATTTTTGATACTTTTTTGTTTTTCTGCACTGTTTATTACGTTGCAAAATGAATTAATCGGGAGTTCAAACAAATCAAAAAGTACTATCCAGTCTACTCCAAAAAGACATGAATTAATTCCTTGGATTACATACACTTTCTTTTTTGCAGTCTTGCCACATAACGAAATATTGCACTTTAATTCTCCCATAAAGTTTTATTTTTTTCCTGAAACACCTCTAGCGGTTTCTTTGGTTTCAGATAATTTGGGTCTTCCAATATTTTTCCATGTTTGTTCATCAATAATGCTTATGTCTGAACCAGAATCCAATAGAAAAGTAATTGTATGATTATCCATACGTACGTCTACGTATTTTCTATTTTTACCGTTCTGAATTTCTTTTTCTGATAATACCAGGCTTACATCTTGTAATTTCCTTTTCTGGCAAACGGAATATTTATGCCCTTTTTTTCCGCACGATTGGCAGAATTTATTTTTGTACCAACACACATCTTTGGCATGATTTTTATTTCCGCACGATTGGCAGAATTTATTTTTGATAGAGTATGCTAACCTCAATAGGTGTTACAAACGAATTCCCCCCGACCGCCTGCTGTGGTCGCGCTTAATCGGCAAACCGTCCGTCCATTATCGTGAATGGGGAAGTTGGGTTATACCATCACAACAAAAAGTAAGATTCAAGAAAGTAAGAATTACCGAAACACACTCAACAGATTTAGATTTTGTCACAAAGATTACGGAACTGGAACAAGAAGACACCTAGGAGTCAGCGAAGGAGATGGAGTACAGCGTACCCAAATGAAGGAGAAAGTAAGAATAGATTACTACAGTAGTGAGTGTTTGGTGTTGAATACCGAGTTGAATTCATAAAACAGAATATCAAACGTAAACATTTTGGCTGTCTCTGTAGTGCAACACAGTTTCAACATCCTTAATTGGACTATAGCTGATATTAAGCGATTGGATGTCAAAACGAGAAGACTACTACATATATCATCCTAAGGCTGATGTTGATCATTTGTATCTGTCCAGATCAGAAAGAGGCAGAGGATTAGTTCAACTAGAACTTTTTACAAAACCACAACAATCGGTTTTCAAAGATGCCTGATTACAGAGGACTATACAATGATCTGTTTCGAATAACATGAAATAAATAAGAAATTTTATTCAGTAATAAAAGAAGCCAACACATTCAAAAGGGAAGTTCAAGTGGGTGAAGAAGTGTAAATAAAATATAATGCATCTACTGCAGCAGCAAAGAACATAAAAAAGAAAACAAAAGAAAATGCAATTTATCAAATGAAGAAACAATGGCAAGATAAACATCTTCATGATCAATACTCTGCTCATATCAAAGACGCTGATTTAAAACATACCCCGTATCCATTAGTATTTACGTAGTGCAGAGATAAAAGTGAAAACCGAAAGTTTTATTCCTGCAGTACTGGACCAATGCTTGCTTTTCTTTCGAATTTTTAAAGTAATGCAGTAAAAATGTGTTCTTATCTTTTATTTAGTAATTTGTGTAAGTCTGGGAAGGTGATTATAACTATTTTCGACGCCAAACAAATTGTATAATTTTTGTTGTAGATCTTATTGTTCATGATATTTTCTGTGTATTTGGTGTTTTGCTTTTAAGTTATCATGTACATTTATATTGCAAAGCAATATAACCCCTCTTTGCTATATATATATATATATATATATATATATATATATATATATATATATATATATATATATATATGTATGAAAGGGAATATTAAAGTCAACACTCAGAGGCGACAGGCTGTCTCATGCTAGATGCAATCGTCAGGCCGCGAATATTGGATATTTCCTCGACTATTTATATATATGGGTCAGTGGTGCATTGTGGGTAATCTATTCTGGCGGTTATTCTTCCGAGAGTGGCTTGTTTGTTAATTTATTTATTTTATTTATTATGTTTCGGCCCATTTCCCCTTTTATTCTCATCCGCCTTTTTAATATTAAATTTTATTTTCATCGTACTTCTTCGTTTCCTTTCAGTTTGTCTTTTATCCCGTGATTCTTCTTAACATTATACTAGTCACCAACTCTATGGCTTTAGTTGGCGAATATATACATAGAATACTTTGAGGAAATGGCATTAGAATCTATATCTCTAAAGCCAACTCTATGGTTAAGGTACGTAGAGGACACCTTCATACTCTGGCCACACCAGGAAGATGTTCAGGTTCTACTGGACCATGTGAACTCAATAAGACCTTTGATACAGTTCACAATGGAGAAAGAGAGTAACAACACACTCCCATTTCTGGTGTTCTAATATCTCGAACAGAGCATGGGTTCAAGACATCCGTATACCGTAAACCGACATTCACCGGACAGTACCTCAATTTCAACTCCCACCATCCATACAGCGTAAATAAAGGGATCGTCCGCTGCTTACAACCCCGAACAAAAGTCATAAGTGACGACCCAGAGACATTAGATAAAGAATTGGTCAGTGTAAGTAGTACCCTACAATGTAACAACTACCCTGGGTACATGGCTGCAGTCCAAAAAACTGGGATAGGCGGGTACAAGAGGAAGAGAACAACAACACTCAGAAAACAGTCTGCCTGCCTTATGTGAAGGGGTTATCAGAGAAAATACAAAGGATCCCGAGTAAGATCCCCCCATAGAGGACAACATAACTAAAGACTGTGTGTACGCAATCCCGTGCAGCTGCGGAAAGAAATATAAAGGGGAAACAGGCCGACCCCTTAAGGTAAGGCTTCAAGAACACCAGAAAGCTCTAACACGAGGGGAAGTGAAAAAAATTATGGGTGGCTGACCACATATGGAGAGAAAAGGAAAATCACCGCCCTCTGTGGGATCAGGTTGAGATCATCATTGGAAAATTCGTAAACTTAAGGAATTAGCACATATCCTAGGCTACAAAAATCTCCTGGGCCGACCAAGCATAGAAATGAATACAATAAGGAAACCAGTAATAAGGAGTGTCAGAGAAATGCGATAATAACAACAAAAAGTTGAAATATGAGATCTGGTAAAAACGTAAAATGGTAACAGCAAAAATTGCCATATGCGCACTGGTAAAAAATGATTGCTGATGACGACATTAAGTTTAGAAGATCCAGAAAATCATACACATATGTCCTCAAGGACACATGGCGCAGGGGGGTGGGATGAAGGCGTTGGTGTGTGACTGGTTAAGGCGGTGGAGGGGAATCAACAGGAGATGACTGATAATTGACATCCATTAGACATGGCACGTGGAACTAGAACAGTCTACCCCAGTGAGCGAAATAAAGGGTTTAGTCCGACATTCCAACCACCTGAAGGAGGATGGAGCGTACAACGGCCGAAACGCTGTGATAAATATGGCAACAAAGATGAGAACAATAGTCCGAATAATGTAAATAGTGTACATAATACCTCATCTCAGAAATATATATATATATATATATATATATATATATATATATATATATATATAAGGTATGCTATATTTATAGGTTAAAGTGTTCAATACCAGGGATAGAGCGTATGTAAATATAAAAGTTGACACTTAAGTCAGCACATGAGTAATTTGAAGCATAACCATTTACCCCCCACAAGACAGGCATTAGAACAATACAATAAACTACTCTTATATATATATATATATATATATATATATATATATATATATATTTTAGAATTGGACATTGTCCGACAATTTATTTAAAGACATTTATATTATGTTTAACGTTCTTTTTATAGATACAAGTATTTAAGCAAATGCTCTGTTTTATAATAAACACAAAAGGCCGGTAAATGTTATTTAATACTGTTTATTATAAAACAGAGCATTTGCTTAAATACTTGTATCTATAAAAAGAACGTTAAACATAATATAAATGTCTTTAATATATATATATATATATATATATATATATATATATATATATATATATATATATATATATATATATATATTAAAAATATCTGGGTTGTTGTCCAGGTACAAAGTCAGCCCATTAGGAGTGTTCGTTAAGGTATCCAACTATGAAATGGAAAACTTTGATGCAAGACCTGTAACTCAACAGCGCCATTGCTTGTTAACTATCTCTTTGTCTGCATGTTGTTCTTATTTAAAATATTGTATTGACAACGTCTTTCGCTATTAAAAAACAAAACTGTATTTATTTGCAAATAATTATCAATTTCGAAATGAGCTGAGTCCACTAGAAACGGCTTTTAGGTGAGTAATCATCAAAATATAGTTGTTGTTACTGTAAATCAACTTTGATCTTCGCGTTTTTTACTTTTGTTAACATGGTGTAAAACGATGAAGCATGATGAATTATATTGCAAGAGGCTGCATTTCTGACCGTCGTTAATAACTCCTTTTCTACGTTTTCTCTTGTCGTTTTCTCAAGGATTGTGTTTTTTTTTATTTGGTGGGGTCGAAGCTACAGTGTTCGTTTACATCAAAACAATGCAATGAAGCAATTCAGTTACCGGTTTGGCTAAACACTCGAGAAGAATATTATTTATTTGTACATATTTGACGCCAGAATATAAGACAGAGATGTGAGTTTTCCCCTTGTTCGAACACTGACCGATTAGACTCTTATGTAGATTCTAACAGTTTGGTTACTGGGATAGCAACGTTGAACATTTTTTTTATTATATTAAATCTTTGACTGCTTCAATGGGTAGAAGGTGATAAATCTATAATGTTCATACTTTTTGTTCCATTCGAAACCTGCTCCATCGTAGGTATGTGATCAAACGGGCTCAGCAACTCAGATGATGGCTGACTTTTATAAGCATTTGGCAGAATACGATTAATTATCTGAAAATAGTAATTTATCTTCTGAACGAGTTGTATGTATAGACTACTGTTTCATTCGCCCACTCTTAAGTATGTAGATGACCGATTTCTTGTTTCCTCACAAATTATACGATAGAAATATTCTGATTTCAGAAATTTCCGTCGGCCTCAGTCGAATTACAGAAACGGAAATTCATTAATAATTTATCAAAATTGGTTGCTGTCTTGGTGTTCTCAAACTTTTTTTAGTTTTACTAGAATCGAATTCCTTTTTGGGTTTGTCTTTCAATCCATCTTGAATGTATTTCGAGACCAAATTCATTTATTTTCTTGATTTTTTTTCCTTTAATTAATTTTTATTTCGATTTTAATAGCCTATAGCTAATTACACCTGGAATGTGTATTTTTATCAGCAAATTAAATGTAAAATAATTATAATAATTAAATAAAATAATAAAATAATTATAAGAATTAAATAAAATAATAAAATAATTATAAGAATTAAAATAAGTAAAATATGGCTATTTATAGTTCATTATTTTGTCTTTTTTCCACGATTTTGTTCACAGTACTGTCAGAGTTATCTCCTCCTCAGTTTCCTTAATCCTTCAACAGGGGTCTCTCTCCCCTGGCTATAAATAATGGCTGACCCTTCGCCTCTCTCTCTCTTTTTCGACTCAGGCCTTGGGCCGCTACCTCGCGCGGAGGTGAGGTAAAATCTCTCTCTTTTTCACTTAGGCTAATATGTGACCTCTCACAGATACAGCGTTTCCCAAATTCCGGGAACGCGCTAAGAACAATACACGTACATACGAACACTTACAACACACGCACATAATTTCTCCATACAAACTCTACGTAACTGTTCATGTCTTTGTGTAACTCGTTATTAATATATATTTGTTTACCCATGTATATCGGTCGTGTTTGTTTTCTTTGTCTTCTTTGGACTTAATTAAACCCCAACATTCTCATGTAGTTGGACCGGCTAGCAGGAAATTTTAACCTTTTCTGATATCTCTTCACATCTTCACCCCCACGGTCCGCTACAGTACGTTCCAAACTTTTATGCTAGTCACCTTTTTCCAAATACATTCTTATCGACTGAATGCATCTATGCGTACCCCCCCCCCAAAAAAAAATGACATGCGCAGTTGTGTCCAGTGATATCGGATTCTGCAGAAGAGTAAACTGATGACAGCCATTTTGGTAATAATTGTTCATGACTTCGTTTTAATTTTTATGCAACAAGAGCCGCTAAGTTTATTCAACCAATGATGAGACACGGTAAAATTGTTCAAATGTTTCATGATTTCAAAGCAACCTTAGAAATTGGTAAATTTCTTGCAAGAAACCATCGTACGATGAAGACATTTGTGATAAAAACCGGCAATGGGAAGAGATGGGAATTCTCTGATTTTCACTCGACGAATGAAAATTCAGTTGAAACTTGAGATGTAGAAAAACACCCACCCATTTAAGGGTTATTCAAATTTATTGGAACTTCAAATATTCATAAAACGTCGCATAGAATAAAGTTTAGAGGCATCTACCAAATTATTCTGTCCCCTTTTGGATTTGAATTACATATTTAAACATGCCAACTGGACATATCCCGAAATTGAATTCCTGTAGGAAAACATTCAGACATGGCTGAACAAAAAGAGGGCGCCATTAAAATGAAAAGTGAACCTGAAGCGGAAAAAAAGAAACAAAAGGAAATGCAATGTGCCAAGTGCAGACGCGATGGCAAGATAAACCTCTTCACGGTCAATACTCTTCCCTTACCAAACAAGCTGATATAGACAAAAACCCGTACGCATCAGTGGTTACGTCGTGCAGGGTTAAAAGCTGAAAAAGAAGATTTTATTTTTACCTCATAGGACCAATGCTTGTTAACGAGAAATTACCAACTAAGCCAATTACACATAGTGAAAAATTGTTTTAAATGGAAATGCAGATTCCGTGATAAATATCTGGAAAGAAATGACCATATGAAACTCGGCATGATAGAGTGGGCTAATATCTGCACTGGAAAATATGCAACTTTTACGGGAAGGAAACTGAAAGAAATTGGTATGAACATCACCCAGATCCGGTTACAGAGATAGGACCTGTAACAATGTTATGGGACTTTACAATTTACAGAGGCAGAACAATCAAATCTAATCACCCAGACAACGGGATCAAAGCCTACAAAAAAGAGTCTGCTTTCTTATTGACATAGCTGTCTTTAAAGATTTTGAAAAAAACTTTCAAAATACAAGTACCTTGAGGAAGAAATCTGAATAATGTAACACATGAGTACGTCAACAATTTCATTTGTAGTTGGAGCCCTGGGATTTATTGGAAGAGGTCCCGATAGACTCATTGAAGGGATTCCTGGTAGCCCATGCTTTCAAAAAATACCAAAAAATTGTACTCACAAATACAGCTCACACGTTACGAAGAGCTTTATACATGTAAAATATGTGTGATCTTAGATTTTTTGTTTTTTTTTACAAAAATTATCAGTGGAAAATGTCATGAAATCATTTCTGAACGTAGGTCTCTGGTTGGGACCCGGAAGGAAACGTGCATGCAGAAATCCAAGGAAATAATAATAATAATAATAATAATAATAATAATAATGCTTATGGCTTTTCATCTTGGAGGTGTTAACACGTACATGTTTTTTCTTGGTGAATTAAGACGGGCTACAGTAAATATCTCGTTCAGTATCACAGATTTGCTCATCAGTTGCCTGATTCTAACCAGTCGGGTGTGTCCCCTCGGGACTAACGGATGGTGCATCTCCGTTTATAAGCGGGAGTAGTAATGAAGCATCATGTCCGGATCTCAAGAGGTTTGTTTCAGATTGAAGCAAGAGGTAGACACACAATAGTAGATACTTTCAATCACCCCCAATCGGAGGAGGAGACTGTCTGAGCAAACTGGATTACCCGAACGTATTTCTAAACTGGCTCCGTCTTCAACGCCACGAACTGCTTTTATCAAAACCTACTGGATATTTTCCTCGATTACCACCCCCAACCAGGGGCCGATATCGACAACTTTGGGGATCCTTACATTAGACCCGTATCAATGAGAGCAACAAAACAATTTGTGTCCCAAAAGTAACTTTTGGAAGCAAATTTAGCTGTCGGCGAAGCCATTACTTCTTAAGAAATTCACAGTTTTACTTCTATTTTCTTTAATGACTTGACGTAACTTACTGTCGACACAGACACTAGATTGCGTCAACACACTAGAGAGAATGAAAGTTATATAAATAAATAATATTACTGTTCTGTTATATTGCTGCTGCACTCGGCTAGTCACGTGGAGTTTTGTATTTCATTTCTCCGAATAAATTATGGTTGGGTCCGTTATTAGTTTGCGTCAACTTTATACTTACGTACGGGTCCTGATATTTGGAGTGATATATACGATATATGGAGTTATTGAAGCGTAACCTAAGATTTCGGATATTCCACATGCACAAAAGATTTCTACTTGACTAAAATTTCGTGACTTTCCCGCCGTTAGTTTTAGAATTATTCTAATTTTTCTTATCTGCATAAAATGATGGAACGTACAACATTTATCATTTGACTCGGGAAGTGGGATTCTATAGAACTGTAATATTTTAGATTTGCCGAGAAAAATAAAATGTAATTAATTATATGTTATAAATATTATGAGATGGATTAGAATGGATATACAAGCTGTGTCTGAAAAGTAAAGGGACTGGGTGTGATGTATGAGCTCTGGGAGAAAGATGGATAAGTGGATTGTGTCATCATCTGCCATGATATCTTGGTAGTATATATCTGTAATCTTAGCTTTCTGCAACCATTGAATTTTTACGCATACTTTTGTGACAGGACAAATCGTGGCTGCTTCACTACGGCAATGCACCTGCTCACAACGCCCTCAGCATCCGGCAGTTTCAGGCCAAAAAAAAAAAAAAAAATTACCGTAACGGAACAACCTCCCTATTCACCTGATCTTGCTTCGTGTGATTTTTTTCTTTTCCCCAATTTCAAGTGAATCATCAGGGGTGGTGGCCCGTTTTGAATGCATGGAGGCCATCAAGAGGGCCGGAACAATGGAGCAGTGGTGACTCCAAGAAGAATGCTTCCAGCAGTGCCTAGAAACGTGGCAGAGAAGGATGGAAATGTGCATTAGACTCGAGGTGGGAGGAGGTGTTACTTTGAAGGGGAAACCATGTAGTTTGTTGTTTGGCATTGGAATAAATAGTTTATGACAATAGTCCCGCTACTTTTCAGACAGACCTCGTATATCGATTCATAAATGGATCTTTTCTTGTCTTAGTTCTCTTGAACATTTCTTTTTATGTAGAATTTAGCGTTCCTTAATATGTTTGTTGCTCTTCAGTAACAACATATAAAATTATATAAAATTAGTATTTAATCTGTTTTCATAACGGATTAAATTAAGAGTTTCATTTGGCGTTTTTCGAGTACTACCTGAGGAAGTCTGGAGAGGTTACATAAATCGAAACGTAGTGAAGAAACAGATAGATAGATAGATAGATAGATAGATAGATAGATAGCGAGAGATGGAAAGAGCGAGAGAGAAAGGCATGAAACAACTGACCCGAATTAATCAATGTATTTATAATAGTAACAATGCCTCGTCTCAGAAAAGTTTAATGCAGTCGAACAGCCAACAACATACTGAGGCACCTCATCGTGGTGTAATGGTTAACGAGTTGGTTTTAGAGATCCTTCGTAGGGATTTTGATCCTCTTTTCCGCCTACTTGTTTACGGTCTTTTGCTCAAACAAAGCTACGCCTCGTAATTATTAACATTAGACAATTCCGTATTTTATACTATGGCAGATCATAAGTAGAAAATTTCATTGTGCGTTTAAAAGACACTCGTTGCTTGATGCCATGCGTAACCATTAGAAACCGATGAAAACTTTGTCCTGTAAAGTCAGCATTAATTTTCTCGCATCTGCCAATTTCTTTCTTTTCTCGCATCGCTTGGATTAAATGTGTCCCACATATGCCAGGACTTTACAAAGGGAATAGCAAAAAAAATCTCTTCTTGAAGGAGCCATTTGCAAAGACGGTGAAAAAAAAACCATTTTTTTTCTAAACACAATTGAAAATTATAAATGTGATAGCTATTTTTTTCTCTCAACTATGCTGGCATTAATTCCTGGCCATTGATAATCACGTTCTTTCTGATTTTGAATGCATTTCTATAATAAAATATTTTGCAATGTATTTACATTATATATTTAATAGTCTTATTATAACTCTGCTGATATTACAACGGGTACTACAGGTACTAAACTGTTCTATTACGGTACCACTTTATAACACTCCTACTTCTGGTCGTTGTTTCTCGATGGTTAGGTCTCTACTGCTCCTTTCCAGTTGATAATCGATTCAACAATCCTCCGTTGATCTTTCTCAGCCCACGTTGTGTTTTTGTTTATCCTGGAAAAGATGTGTCCGTCAAAATCTGCCAGTTATTTAGAACAAGATGAAATTGACCGAACGAGTCGGATTATAAGTAACTTCTGCCAAGGAATAATTCAACTCTCTTCTAATAAAAAAATAATAAGTTGGTTTAATTTGATGCCAGCAATATTCATTACTGTCGACGCTGTGAATGTAAATATTAGCTTAAGTAAAAATTTCGGATAGAGTATATCTGTAAAAGAACAATATAAATAAAGACAAAAGGAAAACTTATCTTAGCTGACGAGTTTCGTCCTCTGAGGAACTTTGTCTTTATTTAAACATTGGCTTAACAATATGGAGGACCACTAATTGAAGTAAGTTCTCTCCACTTCGATTTGGCAAAGTAATCATTGCTTGGGACAGATACGATACGGTAGCGATGATTTAACGTCTCTTCTTTGATAACTCGTGCGACTGGTTGGTACTAGGTCTTGACTAGCTCCAACTCTCCAAGAGACTTCATAAAACTGTCTGCCGACTGATACGCACCTGTATAAATAAGTGTTTCTATTGTATAGCCCCCTCGTGCTGGGGAAGTCTTGGTCGACGGCTTCAAGTCAATAATAAAGCAGGATTCTTCTCTCTCTCTCTTTTGTCTTCTCCAAGCCGGTCTACATTGTTTAACGGATTAGATACGTCTCCTTGAAATCCCTTTCACTATCTATCGTTCTCACGCAGGCTCAGACAATCAAAATTGATTTCCTTGTTTCGTCTTCCATTTGACCTCAAAGGTCAATCTCAGAAAGTCGGAGCAGCGATACACTTCCTCTAAAAAAATAATAGTCTGATAAACTATTATTTAACATTTCTGACAAATCCTCCCCACCACAGCCACAAAGATTATTCATCCCGACTGGCCAATTCCTCGGAGGCCGTTTTAATTTAGACATGAGAACTCCCAATATCAGCACCCATGTAATTTCGGGTTTTTTCCAATTTCCTTCACACATGCATTTCCGGTGACTGTGTTGCCAGCGACATCTCAGCTTTGACAATTTTTACCTCTTCACCATGTCAACCGCTTAGTCAAAATAGCTATTGTTTCAAATGATGGTCAGCGTTTTTCGAATTATTTAAACCTCACAGCTGTGTTCTAAGCACGGGAATCGACATTTTCGTTTTAACTCTTTTTAGTGCATTTTTTATCGTCCTCCGGAATCTGCAACGTTCTCAGGTCACATATTGTTACATTATTCAATCAGTAATGGATGGCTTAATTCCTTGTCATTAGAAAACCCTTTCTTCAAAACTTACAATCCTTAATATAGACTTTGAGTAACGTAATTTACGAAAACATTTTAGGCAAAATATAACCGAATTCGTTGTGTAAACAGATTTTTTTTTTTTAACTCTTTATAAAAAATATTGAATTTTTCCGAACAGAAATGGCCGAAGCTCAGTGAGGGAGTAATGGCGCAGGAGTAAAATCAGGGCGCCGTAATAAGAGCCGACGAAACGTTAACGGGTTCAAATGCCGTCAGCGCTAAGCTAAAATCGTAAGTGATTTTTTCTATCTCCAGGATTTGATATGTGATCTATATCTATAATTCTCAAAATGTGTGTCTGTGTGTGTGTGTGATCGGATGTTTTTTATGCATTTCCACAGTTTTCATCTGATTTTGATGAATTTTTTGTTTGATAGATAATTCTTCAGTACCGGTTTTGAGTCCAAATTGTTAGCGACAATGGCTCTCCACTACTTCCTGTCCATTATAACTCTCAGCAACGTTTTACTATTTGTTTTTGGATATATATCTCTCATTAAAACTTTAATAAAAAATAAATAGTTTAAATTATTACAATAATATCATTGATTATTATACAGTTCCCTTTCCATCCACCCCCTATTCAAATTGTTACCCCCCCATTTGAGGATGTGCCTCAGTTGCACCCAATTATTGTTACTAATATTGATTTTCGGGTGGGATGACTGTAAACTTAAACTGCTCCAATTGAACGGCAAAATTTCCTAGTAATGAAAGACCCGGGCGAAGTTGGGTTATCCTGCTAGTTATAAGTAAAGGGAACAACATTGTTGACATATTTGCTTATTAAATTTTATGGTTGATATCACGGTTGCATAAATAGCAAGTAACTTTTAGTCGCATAATCTGAAGATTTTCCCCCTGAGGACAGCTTAATGTATTCTAAAATACATCAAAATCAAAGAGGATATATTATGGCGGCGTGGGGGCGAATGAGATAAGGACGAATCTTGATTTCAATTTGTAAAAGGTCTTCGAAACTGGGCCTTGAGTTTTTGCTTGTTAAAAGAAAACTCACACGCACGCTGACACGCACACGTACAGTTTCCATATCTCTCTTTTTTAATCTCACTCATTCTTTACGAAATTCATATCCGTGTCCATCACGCGGAGCCGAAGATAGAGACAAATATACGTTCAGATGACCAACTTCTCCTGGAAGATAATCCTCGGTATGACGGTAAACTACGTCCAGTAGCAAGGCCTCTGATCGGGAGGATTTGAGGAGCATGGAATCATATTTTAATTGCTGTTGTCCCCAGGTCCACCCTGACCCGGGGTGGTAGCACCTGTTAGGGGGTCCCAGCTATGGCCAAATAGTGAATCCCCTAACAAAAACACTATGAAAGTATAAAAATACATTTTTACCTCAAAAATACCAGTAATACATATTTATAGTAAAATGACCAGAAATATATTTTAACTGTAGTTGAAGGCAGACAATTGCATTGAAAATATATTTAGTTGAAGCAATAAAATTGTGTTCAAAATATTTAGATTTCAGCATTAAATAACCCATAGAGGTGTTGATATGCCCTTAAAGAAAATCCAACATTTAATGGAAGATAATGTTTTCAAATCTAGATTCATTAAATAGAGGCAAAAACGGTATAGGAAAGTTTTAAATATACAGTATGAGGCAAAAGTCGCACACCACGGGGAGAATTTCTTAAAAGTATAATTAAACATGATAATTTAATTTCCTAGTTATTTGTTATATGAGGCTATTCAAAATGTCGTCATTCTTTTTCAAAAGACATTTCAATTCTGTGTCTGCCTGATTTATTAATATGTCCGAAAGTTTCGCCTGTTATTTCCCTGCAGTCATATTTCATTCTTTATTGAAGTTCCTCAATATTTCTTGGGTGCGTCTCATAAACAAATGATTTCAAATGGCTTCATAGAAAAAATACAAAACATGATTAATTAATTAACCCCTATGGTGCCCAACTTTTGCCTCAGCCTGTATATATCTAAAGTACCTGTTTATAAAGCGTAGAAAGTGGGACACAGTGACCCAGATAAATATAAGGCGTTAGCTTTTCTAAAACCTTTATTTGTAAGTTTCTGATTGGGAATTTCACTTTTGTGGACTTAGTAAATTTCTACATAATGCTATATATAGGAACATCTCTTTGTGTTCCATTGTCAGCAGTGCTCCAAATATTGTGACCTTGTAACAGACTAAGTTCAACTTTGTAAATATACAAATCAATCAATTATAAAACTTGGCTATTTTTCTTTCGTATTTTGTAATGCGGCGTGTATAAATGGTTAATTCATTGGCGAAACCTGTCAAAATAGAGGTTTTCCAAATATTTTTATACCATTTATCGTTCCATTTGTTTTCTCAGCCAAACTTTACTTTGTTTCCTTCTTTCTTCTTTTCTTTCTCTCTCCCCTCTGCCCCTCTCTCTCTCATACACATATGTATTGAGAGAGAGAGAGAGAGAGAGAGAGAGAGAGAGAGAGAGAGAGAGAGAGAGAGAGAGAGAGAGAGAGAGAGATTTGAAGGAAGAGATCGAAAGGGAGAAACAACTCTCAGTCGTATTTAATTGGAATTTAACCGAATCAGAGAAATTTGACCCAATTACATGACTGACCTTTGTCCCGTGAAATAACATGTAAACCAAAGGTTCCAAAATTAATGGCGCCGATAGGGATGTTCTTGGAGATTGGTGGATGGTTTATAAAAAGTATTATTATTATTATTAATAATAATAATAATAGAAATACACTACCTGTAATAATTTGATGGGACTTTGAAATCCACACAGACAGAACTATCAAAGCTAATGGCCCAGACATCGTGATTAGAGACCGAAAAGACAAAATGTGCCTTCCTATTGATGTGGCAGTCCCTGCAGACTGCAATGTATCCTTTAAAATCTTGAAATAAAATTATCGAAATGCAAGAATCTTGAAATCGAAATCTCCAAAATGTGGCACATGAGAACATCAACAATTCCAGTTGTAGTTGGAGCCCTCGGATTGAGTGGAAAAGATTCCAATAAACTCATTAAAGGGATTCCTGGTATCCCATGCCTTAAAGAAATGCAAAAATTGTACTCACAAGTACAGCCCACCTCTTACCAAGGGTTTTATGTAAAATGTGTGTTCTTAGATATTCTTTTCTCAAACCTCAGTGGAAAATGTCATGATGCCATTTCTGACCATAGGTCTCTGGTTGGGACCCGGAAGGAAATGAGGATACACCTTAAACCAGAGGAAATAAAATCAAAATAATAATAGTAATGAGACAATGAAAATGAGTAAAAAACAAAAAAAACAGGTTAAATATATTTACATTAGAATTTTGGAATATAAAATGCTTTGTTGACTCTGAAACAGGAAAACACCTAAAAATAATAAAACATCCGTAAATGGATGAAAATTCCAAATGTTTTCTAGTCTGTTCATGTCCAGTATTTGTGCGTCGAGGCAAATGGAATTTGACGCAATCGCAGTATCCTTTCTTACTCACTTCTGGCATTGCATTTTTGACAACTGATCTACTGAGATACGTTCCTGGTGCATTTACATTTGCTGTACCTTTTATTTTCTTCGACCAACATAAGAAATATGAAGATTTGTTAATTATTAAATTCAGTTGCCAAGGCAGGGTGGCAACTGATGGAAACCGTACTCACAGATTACCGATATCAAAAATGGGGGGGGGTCACGCGGGACTTATGTTTTATAGGTTACGTAAAAGCATTTGACAAGATAGAACACAAAGATCTATTTGAACTGTTAGGAAAACTCGATTTCTTTGAAAAAGATGTTAGAATAATCCAGAGCTTATACAGTGAGTAAACCGCCTGCATGCGGATAGGAAATAAATTGAATAGATATGCAAAATTAAAAAGAGGCGTGAGACAAGGATGTGTCAAGATTTATTCAACCGCTACAACGACGCTATTCTACGGGAACTGGTGACCCGATCAAGATTTATTATCGGTGCGCGTAATCTTAACAATATAAGATATGCAGATGACACTGTATTGATGGCCGACTCAGAAAGGAAACTACAGGACCTCCTAGACAGGATGGTAGAAGGAAGCAAGAAGAAAGGACTAATCTCAACGGCAAGAAGACAGAAAGTATGGCCATCAGCAAATGAAAAAGCCTGAGAGGCGAGTTACGAATTGGAGATATACACGTCAAGCAGGCGCAGAAGTTGAAATATCTGGGAAGTGTTTTAACAGAGGACGGAATATGTGACGCCGAGATCCGAAGTGTTCATTGGACTAGCGAAAGATGCCTTCCAAAAGCTAAGGTGCTGAGAAATGGAAAAAATCGTTAGAAACAAAGAAACGGCTGATGGATTGCTATGTGATATTCATCCTCTTATATGACAGTGAATGAAGAACAAGAAACAGCAGAAATATCACCCTACAGAAGGATACTGAGAATTTCATGGACGGAGCGAGAGAGCAAGAAGGAAGCCTTAAAGAAAATGGCAACAGAAAGTAATACTTAGAATCAGGAAAACGCCTCTGAAATTCGCTGGGCACATAATGAAGAAGAGCGGCTTAGAAAACGGCCTAATGAAAGCAAGAGAGATAGTGGGAAAGCAGCGAGCCGCTTACCTGGCAGGCTTGTGGGAATGGATGGTGGGACGGGGACGGAGGCTTTAACAAAGGCAGAAAAACCACTGAGAGACACACGAGATAGGAAGTTGTGGAGAGTCATAATCACCTACGCCCTGAAGTGACGCAGCTCATAGAAAAAGAAAATTTATGGAATAAAACTTAATGAAGAAACACTGAACTTCTGTTTCCGTCCTTAATTTAATATTCAACAATACAAGCAAATAAAGTTGGAAAACCTTTTAAAGATACGCAAAACAGTCAGTTCATTGAAAATAATCTTTGATTAATACAAAGTAATACGTGTTTGTCGCGTCTGACTCAAACGGCTTGGTGACCCGATTAGGCTAAGGAAACTATTATACTCAATTTATTTTGCCAAGATTGGGGTCAAATAAAAATGTCCTAATTAACAATAGCCTTATATACATATATATTATGTTTCCTTCTTCCCTTTCAGATTGCTGAGGGTCGGGATCGGTAATTGTTGGTTTTGAATTCAGAGTTGTACTACTCCAAGACTGTTTGCCAGCCATGTGTAGAGATTCCATTTTATCCTGATATTTAACCCCTAGCTGGGAGGGGGAGAGACAAATTCATACATTCCCATGGGTTTATGCGCATAAGTGAATGCAATGAACTTGACTGAAATTCATTCGGATCCTTACAAGTCTATTCGGTCGCTTCTAGAATCATTTGAAACAACCGTCACCATCGACCCACCCACCCAATGACCCTGAGCATAATACAATTGACTTTCGACCTATAATGCATCATTGACCAGTATATATAAATAGTCGAACCAAAACACAACAGACATAGCCTAAAGATTGCGTTTAAGCATGAAACAGACTTTCGCCGCTGGATGCTACCTTCAATGTCCACGTTCACACACACACACACACACACACACACACACACACACACACACACACACACACACACACATATATATATATATATATATATATATATATAATTATTTATTTAAATATTATAACATAAATATGTTATAAAATCACTACAAAAATAGCCATTCTGTTTCAACACTTCTGGTGTCTTATCAAGTGATGATGTTGAATGTGGAATAAATGGTTTTAAAAGTTTCAAATTGATTAATGATCCTTCGCTAGGGGTAAACGCTGTTACATAAGCTAGAATGACCAATCAAAATACAAGTATATGGTAATTCAAAAAATTTGACAACGAAGCAAGGTTATCATAGATATTAAAAGATTTATAAAATTTGAAATTAAAATTAAAAGTAAAAAATTACCTATTTAGAAATCTAAATCAAATCTCTATTAAGTTTAAAATTGTAGAATCACCGAGGAGAAAAAAAAATACATATGCTATTTAATTTATTTTTTCATTGAAATTATGTTAAAAAGGATGTTGATAACTCCAGACAAAAATGTATACACTTTACAGTTTACTTCAACATGATGGCCACCTCTCACGTAAAACAATTCAAACACACTCAGGTTATAATACATAAGCGCCCAGACATATTTAGATATATATACACACACAAAAAAAAACGGTGACGAGACACTACCCTTGATAAAAAAAAGACAAAAAAACGAACACATACACACACAAACACGCAACCAAACGTGCATGCACTTTCCTTACACATAGACATCGATAAACACTGGCACATACATCCACATTCACATTGACCCAGACAATCAGACGCAACAGCCAAAACATATTGGGGGCTTAATATGTTATTAAACGAATTCTAACTTGAAATATAACTAATCTGGGCAAATATATATAGATAAAATTTAAACAAATAAATATATATAAATATATATATATTTTTTTAATATTTTTTTTAACCATATAGTTTTCCACACACTACATGAAAAAGTAAATAACTACCTCCATATATAATCGTACATTTACACATATACACATACGTATCTGCATATGTACCTACATATACATATATACGCATAGAGATACGCATATACACACATACGCACATGCACATACATATAAGCACGTATAAATATATCGACCCATACAGCAACGTAAATAAGTAAATAAAGCAAGTAAAAATATATATACACAAAGATGC
Source organism: Acanthosepion esculentum (assembly GCA_964036315.1). Taxonomy (NCBI): domain Eukaryota; kingdom Metazoa; phylum Mollusca; class Cephalopoda; order Sepiida; family Sepiidae; genus Acanthosepion; species Acanthosepion esculentum. The sequence goes on from OZ038481.1 coordinate 2,413,100, forward strand.
ACATATATACAAATACATACATACATACACATACACATATATATTTACATATACATACATACGCATGTATACATGTATGTAAATAAACTAACCATATAAACAGACATTTACAAATACACGCATATACATGAAAAATCAAACAAAAGTAAATTAAAACTATATAAATATAAATACGTATATACACACCCACGTATACACATATACACACATACATACACATATACGCACACACACACACACACACACACACACATATATATATATATAAACATATAGACACACACACAAAAAAGGGAAAGGAATATGTATACAGAGACCTACATATATTCTAACAATATTAACTTATTGATAGATAAAATACATTAAAAGTTTATAATTTTTAAAAGTAACAACAGACAGTCTATAAGCAATTAAAAACTCCTTATCAACAAAAGTAGATTTTAGTTAGTATATATGATACACTCTAAGACACTAAGGTATACATACAAATACACATACTACGACATACGAACATACATCCATATATACATAAATATATAATCATATATAAATACCCATATCAACACATCCAGATATACATATATATATATATATATATATATATATATATATATATATATATATATATATATATGAGTACACCCACATTCGAGCGCATACATATAAATACCTACACACATATATATACCTATATACAAACACATATACATACATATATACATATTTAAACGAATACATTTACACATACATACATACACACACACACACACATATATATATGTATATATATATACATACATATACACATACACACATACGTACACTCACATATACTTATATATACATATACAGATATATACACATTTACACACACACAAGTACACATACATATCCATATGCACATACATATACTTACACACGTAGTAGTAGACACTTACCAAAGTTTACATCCCTACTCGTACACATAAACAGGTTAACATATGATAGGTGTCAATATACACACATATATATACCCACACATAAAAAAACCTACTAACATATATATACCCCTATATACACACATACACATCCAACAGTACAAACACACATACATAACATACAAATATATACATACAAATACAGACACGTATAACACTTTGTAAGTACACAATACACATTCATATCGACCAGGTGACCATCATGTTATAAAGGTAATAGTCTATTAAATTTAACTTATCATTGAAAGTATATGATCTCTATACTAAGTTAAATTTAAAACGGTGTTTACAGTTAACTGTTAGTTCATATCTTTGATTTAAAAGATTAGTCTTATTTTTAAATCTAATTATTTCAAATTTTTCGTTAAGGCATAGGTAACACGGGGCATATAGGGAGTTACATGTCCGGGCTTTCTTAATCAATTTCCATTTAACCGTAAGTGTTTCATTCTTTTCTTTTAGACTCCAAAAGTATTTGGATAATGAAGTCATATACTTATAGTTACTGTTATTAAAAGATTGCATATGACCCCGCCAACGTTCCTTGAATGGCCTCATGGTGCTACCAATGTAAAATTTCTTTATATTTGGATTTTCTAGTGTTGATATTGTACTAAGATAAACTACAGAACTAGTCAAACAATTATTTTTTAGTGGACAATTATTAGGATTCCTACAATTACATAATTTACTGTTCGTGTCATTATGCTTAGTATTGCTGCTTGCAACCTGGTGAATTATCAAGTTTTCTGAGTCCCTATACTTGTTAAAGACTCTGTTGTTATGTTTTTTAATTATTTTCTCTAGGTTATCTGCACAACTATAGCTTAACTTAAGAGTATTAGGATTAAATATTTTACTAAGTGGGTTAGTTTCAGAGTTGGGGAAATGTTTTTTGATGAGGTTTAGAAATATACGCCCCAATTTAGTTTAAACCATAATATTAAAAGGGGGGGTAAACCATATGATCTTTCTAGATCTCTTTTTCTTATTATGATTGCTATTAACAGGGCTTTTATATTGAATAGTGGTATCTTTGTATCCACTATTTTTGAGTGCAGAATTGTAAAAATCCCGATGTTTATTAAAAACATCTTTGTTCGAAGAGTTATTACTGATCCTAAATCCAATGGAGGAGGGTATGTGTTTGATGATTGAAGTGGGGTGGTTGGAATTTGGATGCACGTATATTGGATTGGAATTAATCTTCACATATGGTTGGAAAGTGTTGCTGGCAAGGTCCAGGGTAACGGCTAGAAAATCTACTTGTTTAACATTAGTGGTAACTATTGTCCTAAGACCCAAATCCTTAAATACCTCATGAGTCATTTTCCTAATACGGTCTACCTTAATTTTAGTGGAGTTTTTAACAACTAATAATCCATCATCCCTACACAATCCTACACTATTAGAATCTAGGCAATCAAAGCACTTAAATTATACAAAAGAAATAACCCGACCAGGTCAGAACCCATTGAGATGTCAAAATTTTCGTTACAAGACTTTTTGATCCACTGTTCATCCTTGTAGACTAGAACAGAATTTCGGCACTTCATGATAATATCCACTTCACTCTCAGAAATATTGGAGTATTCCCGAGCGAAATCTAAGGCCAAAGTGAATAGATTCTTCGATATAGAGGGATAATAATCGGTAATATCGAACTGTATGAAAGTACAGCTGTCCTTATATCGGATGTTGGTAAACCAGTTGATAACATCAGCTGTATTAATCCACTGTAGTAGTCCAAGGGTGTTTTTTATGGAGTGGTTGGTTCTTTCCAAGATATTCTTTCTGATCCTGCCGATTTCCGGTCTAGTAGGGTTTATAAGCCTAGTAGATGGCTTAGATCTGAATTCGGGTTTATGATCTTTTAACAAGACATATGCTTCCTTAGTTTGTAGTTTACTGACCCGATCACTAATCTGTAGTTTATCAGTAATTGATTTACTGATACAGTTAATCTTATCTATTTGGTTAAAATTATTAGTATCAATTTTTTTGTAACTACTAGTTAGACTATATATATATATATATATATATATATATATATATATATATATGTATATATAAAAGTGAACATTGAAGTCAACACTTAGAGGCGAGAGGCAGTTTCATGTTAGACACAATCGTCAGGCCACGTGTGTTGTTTTTTTTCTCTCGGCTATTTATATATACGTGTCAGTGGTGCGTTGTGGGTAGTCGATTTTGGTGGTAATTTTACCGGAAGTCGTCTATTTGTTTATTTATTTGGGTTAATTTATTTTGTTTTTATTTAATTTTATTTTTATTTTTTATTTCTTATCTTATATATATATTTATTTATTTTTATTTTAATCGGTGTTTTATTAACGTAGTAAAAATTTGTTTATATAGCTTATTTAATAGTTTTGTTTTGGTTTGGGAAGATAATTAAAGCTATTTATTCAATTATGGGGTTGATTGCTGTAGTTTATTCTAACTATTATTTTGTCGGGAACAGTTTTTAATTTGTTTATTACTTTATGTATTTATTTGGTTTGATTATCTTTACTTGATTTTTCTAACGGTTAATTTATCGGGATCGGTTTGTTAGTTTGTTTATTTATTTGGATTAGTTTAGATCAATTTATTTTACTTATTTTCTATTACTTTTTATTATTTATTTATTATACTGTATATTTTTATTTACTCTTTTCAGTTTTCGATTTTTAAGTAACGTAGTATTTGTTTATCGTTATATAACAGTTATAGCTATGTGCTTCGTTCGATTTTTGGTTTGATTTTTACAGTCTAACATTTTGGCCATATTTGTTTGTTAATTTGTTTATTATTTACTTTATTTATTTGGGTTCACTGATTTTGTTTTTTATTTTTTATTTATTTATTCTATTCTGTCTATTCTAACGGGTGTGATTTGGTAATTTGTTTGGGTTAATTTATTTTAATTATTTTATTGTCATTTTGTTTAGTTATTTTTTTTTCTCAGTTTTCGATTTTTAAGTAACATAGAAAAAATTTGTTTTCAGTCTGCATTTTGAGATGAGCTCGGATCGTTTATTTAATAATTTATTTTGGTCTGGGAAGGTAATGATAGCTGTTTTTTTTTCTCCAAGCAAAGTTTGCAAGTTTTGGATTAGTTGTTGTAGGCTGATGATCTTTTCCTTATTTTCCAAGATATTTTGGTGTGATGTGCGTTTTGTTTTTAATTTCCCAGATATACTTAGAAAACATTGTGCTGTTCGCGCATTTACTCATATATATATATATATATATATATATATATATATATATATATATATATATATATATACTGAGCATGTAACATCGTGGTATTCAAAAAGAATTAGTGTCATAGTAACCGACGAGCAGGAATCCCTTTAGCTAATTGGTTGCGGTCAGGAAATTCGATGTCTGAAGGCCACAGAATTGATGAATTAGTCCCCCAAAGATTAGCGTCTTCCGGTACTAACATATTTCCTATTGTCATTCCTTAAACTGGCCGCTTTCATCATTTTAAATTGGTTTAAGCTTACAGGGGATCTCTTCCTCTTACGAAGTGATTTTCTCTGCATGTGAAAAAGATAACTTTCGTTAAGGAAGACTGACTTGACATTTAAAGAAAAAAATCTTTTAGAGGAATTCTTAATGAGGCAGTTTTAATTTATCTACACAAGTTGTATTTAAAATCCTTTTTTCTTATCTTAACGTTGAAAGGAAATAAACTAAATTTGGTGACAGTTTTAGAGTCGATGTTTAAAAATAAACAGGTTGCTCTTCGCTTGACAAAGACTATAAATCATTTCATTTTAAAAAAGAAGGAACATTTTGTATCCAAAGTATGCATTTAGAATGATTGTAAATCATCCTTTTCTTCACAAATAATGACATTTCTCAGATTTTTTTGTTGCTAATGATGGACACAATGCAAAATGTACCTAATTTTCAGTTAAGTGCAATATATTTTTCATTTTTAAAGCATTCACGCATGCGCACACGCACAAACATACACACAGACAAACACATATTTATATATATGTATATGAAGCGATCGATAAATTGTCGTCCAAATTACGCGAAAATGAAAATAAGTGACATATAATTTAAAAATATATATTTAACAAAATAAGACAAAAATATTTTGAAGTACTAAAGAGTAAATTTATTCCATAAAATTGGCATTGGCTTCAACCACGGCCTCCAGGAGACTTCGGAATCACCTGCAACTCTTCTGGATGGTTTCCTTGTTTGGTAAGTTGGTAAATGCTGCCATAATCCTTGCCATCAGTTCATCTTTGGTATTGCAAGGAATTTTGTTGGTGTTTCTCTCAACTGCGCCCCATACAATAATCAAGAAGGTTGCGGTCTGGGGTGTTAAGTGGTCAAATGAAAGCGGCCGGTGCAATTGCAGAAATTGTCGGACAGCCATGACTCGGGTTCTCCTGCTTGCGCGGCATGGTGCCAGACATAGGGTCTTCCAGCAGCTACCCTCTTGACTCAGGGCAGCACTACCTCTTCAAGGTACTTGATGTAGACCCCCAACTTGAGTTTGAGACCCTCACCAACAAACTCGGGAGTTCTTTTCTTATGAGAACGGTCAGAGTAAGTTTACCGAACTGCCGTACGTTTGTAATCGCCGTTAAATTCATCGAACCTTTTCCGAATCCTCTGCGCTCTCCTAAGACCAACAACTCTGAAATGTTCGTATTGTAGCTTCCGGCGCGAATGCCAAGAAGTACAGGATACCATTTCCAAATTTCTACCGGAGGGCATTGCGTCCTGGCGCTCTTTTTCTCACGGGCGGTGCCCAACTGACCCAACTATATTGTGCAATCGACAAAATCAAAAACAAACAGCGCGCATGCGCGAAATTAAAAAATATACACTGGTGACAATTAACAAATAGCACCTTTTGTGTGTGTGTGTGTATATATATATATATATATATATATATATATATATATATATATATGAAGAAATATAGTCTTAAGGTGTGCTATATTTATGGGATAAAGTGCTCAATCTCAGAGATAGAGCGTGTGTAAATATAAAAGTGAACATTGAAGTCAACACTTAGAGGCGACAGTCTGTTTCATGCTAGAGGATTGCGTCTAGCATGAAACAGACTGTCGCCTCTAAGTGTTGACTTCTATGTTCACTTTTATATATATATATATATATATATATATATATATATATATATTGACACCATTCTCACTGAGGTGATGACACATGACTTTATCTTTGTAGGAATAAAACTCTTTTTCTCATGCTTCCAATGTTCATTCCCGTGCGTTCGTGTTTCTTGCAGCATTGTTTTTTCTTCAGGCGATGGTAAGTAACTGGTGATTAAAGAATTGTTCATAAGATTTCAAAAGCAAAGTGTTACCTCTTTTCCAAAAGATAAAGGTGCGATTGGGGGGTGGGGGTGAGAAAACGCAAGATCAGAAATAAGAATAGACTTTTGGGTTGGTCTTGATCAACCAATTAAATGTCGGATCTACGCTAAATAGAAAATGAATAGAGGTGGGGGGGTTATTTCTTCATCACATGATAAACCGAAACGTAGAGAGGTCATCGTTGACAATTACGGAAAACATGTAAGCAGCAAATGTTTTCTGATTTTAAGACGAATATGACATTGAGGGGAGGGGAAGGAGGATAGTCAGACGTAAAGTTCATTTTAACAGAAATTTTTATTTTAAATTTCAGATTCAGGAATCTTCTTAAAGGAAACTGTAGATAAAATTAAAAATATGGAACATCTATATAAGATATAAATAATACTAACTAGACGGCAATACATAGCAATGCGAAATCTGAATAAACAAAATAAGATAATTTCTCCTTGAGGGTGGACCGTTATTAACTTATAAATTATGGCCATAAAAAAACGGTGCAATCTAATTTTTAAAAACATTTAACTATATCGTAAGGTAAAAGATAAACTGTGTCGGCAACTTACAGTTAATTCACTTCTTTGATTTAGCAAATCGGATAATTTCCAATTTTCCATGTAAGCATAAGAAGAAGGGTTCATTTAATGATTTACAGGTTTTAGCTTTTTTTTTTTTTCCATTTTATCGTTTGGGTTTTGTTAACTTGTTTTAAGTTTCAAAAATATTTAGAAAGGGACTTGATATTTTTGTAAGCGTTATTGGTGAAAGATAATATATATATATATATATATATATATATATATATATATATATATATATATATATATACTATCGCTGATATTGAGCATAGTTTCCTCAAAGTTTTATAAAATCCTCGAAAAAATGTTCAAGAAAGAACGCACTGGCGCACCGAAGGCATTACTTCATGAAGTCTCATGGGAAGTCCTACCCAACACGCCGTATTCACCAGACATTCAAGGTCCTAATACACACACACACACACACACACACACACACACACACACACACACACACACACACACATAAATATATTTGTGTGTGTTTATATTCCATGTGTGCGCTTATGAAAATAAGTACTTGTGGAATGTTTTGAATATTTAATATGTATGTAATTCAAGGAGGCTACACCATATAGAGATACAATTTTGAGAAGACTGTATAGTGCCAATCTTACTGACGCTGTGATAATCGATCTTATTTTGATTTCCGTTCGAAAAACGTCTCAGCGATGTTTACCTGTTTTCAAATTGGCCTATTTTGCCGTGCGAAATCCTGCGAACATATCTAACGAAGAAGCATTTCGCCACCCGCCATTTTGTTCTAAGTCATTAGTGTTAGCACTTATTGTTTTAACGGATCCATTAGCTGGGGTGTTCCTCAACTATCAATTACCGTGACCGACGTCGAAGTTTATTGTAATATCGTGTGCGGCGGTCGCTTGATTATCTTTTCGCGCTTTGAAATGAAAACAAACCCCGTGAGTCACTTAAGCAAACAGGCATGGCAAATATACGCCCGTCGTGCATGTATGTGTGTTTGCTGAATGGGTGCAGACGAAGAGGTACATCTGTACATTTGTCTTTCAGTCGACGCGGAGTGAAGATATATATTCAGGGGTGATAGCAACTCTTGGGGGAGATCAGAAAAAACAATGTTGCAACAAACACGAAACGCACGGAGAGGAACAGTGGCAGCGTAAGAAAAAGAGTTGTGTTTCATTCGCACAAAGATAAAGCCAGATGCCATCACTGCAGTGAGAATGGTATCTATCTATCTATCTATCTATCTATCTATCTATCTATCTATCTATCTATCTATCTATCTCAGTCCTTTTCCTATCTATCTATCTATCTATCTATCTATCTATCTATCTATCTATCTATCTATATATATATATATATGTGTGTGTGTGTGTGTGTGTGTGTGTGTGTGTGTGTACGTGTGTGTGTGTGTGTGTGTGTGTGCGCGAGACTCTTTGTTTCATAAAATGAATCGAGTTCTCCCAGTCACTGGCGTATTTATCTAAAGTAAATACGTGTCGGGTTTCAATCCAGGCTTGAGGCAATCGAATGTCTAGCCACACTGATGAACTGCGAAACAATCTGTGGATGAATATATATATATATATATATATATATATATATATATATATATATATATATATATATATATATATATATATATATATATATATTATAATTTAGGAATTGAGCACTGATTTTTCAAAATAAAAATACTAAAGAACTTTCAATTTATGTATTGAGCACTGTTTTTTCAAAATAAAAATACTAAAGAACTTCGGATTATTTACCTAATGTGTTCTTTCCTATTTTTCTTCGCAAACAAATTTATTAAAATTACATTAACCCACGAACCACTAGATGAATGTTATGATCCCTGTTTTTAATAAATTCAAGTTGTATAAGGTCTCTTTTTGCTAGTACTTTCATCTGTTCATACAGACATCATCAGGCATGGAAATTGATTTTTTTTTTTTTTTAGTATAACCAGGCAATAACGGGACACGAAAGATTAGATGTGATCCGAAATATGTTTTTTTTTTAGAAATGTGTTATTGCTAACGATAAGAAATTTTGGAGCGTGCGGTCGCAACGCTAAGGTTGAATTTTTTGAAAATTTAAGAGAGTGCGTTTTTTTTTTACTAATATGGTAATTGGAGAAATATGGTTATGAACAATCCTGCTTGTAAGCAAACCGTATATGAAACGTCACTTCCTGTTTTGCATTTGTTTGAGAAAAAATATACATAAAGCAAAAAGGTGACGGAGTGAAACTATAGTGCAGTTCGGTGAAGAATGGGTGAGCTGTTAAATGATGGCTAGTCTGGAAATGGTCAAAAGTTTAGACACAGCATATATATATATATATATATATATATATATATATATATATATATATATGAATGGATTATATTAAGAATTAATGGTTTAAAACCATCTGATATTGAATATGCAAGACTCCCCCAAAACTCAACACTAATGTCCTTCGGGGTGATGGTGTACTGGGTTTTTCATGTGTTACTATATGTGAGTTCAATCCTTGAATTTGGTAGAGTCTCGCTAATTCAGCAGGCATTTACAATAACTGATAACACAATGGCAAAATATCACAATAATAATAATTAATAATACTCAACAGATATACCATATCAATCAAACAATGGCCACCAGATGATGACCACATGTGAAGAGTTGTTCGAAATAATACAAGATTTATTATTGGACATTTTTATTACTTCAAATGTTCATTAATGGACGCCCCATTTTTATTTTTACTCGAAACAATGAAATTGTATTATGTCATCTCTCGTCTTCTGCTCATTCGAGAAATCTTAACGAAAATCTTGTTTCGCAACTTTTTTCATGAACTTCTTATTCACATGGAATTAAGATTTTAAAGAACTGAGTGAAGTTCAGATTTTGTTGATTTGTTGAACCCGAAGCTGAAATTCGTTTCTGTTGTAGATTCTGCAACGTAAGTATAAAGCATCCAAGAAGTCGCAGACATAATACAAGAACTTGCTTCCTTGGAGATGTCAATTTCTTCATTAAAACGATTGAATAATTATTATTGAGATTTTCTCAAAGTGAAGATAGAGAATTTGGGTTTTCATTTCCATAAATAAAGATTTTTTGAAGAATGAACGTAGAGTGTGCTGCTGGTACTTTCTATGGCAAAGAAATCAGCAAAAAGAAACGAAGAACTGAATTAATTTACAAATAAATTCAAAATGGCTTCATTTGTTGATTTTATGATTTTCTCCACACACACGCGCGTGTGCACGCGCACACACACAAACACACACACAAACACACACACACACACATATATCTGTCTATATTTCTGAGATGAGGTATTATGTACATTATTTACATTATTCGGACTATTGTCCTCATCTTTGTCGCCATATTTATTATTACAAGGTTTCGGCCGTTGTACGCTCCGGCCTTCTTCAGGTTGGAATGTCGAGCTGAACCCTTATTTCGCTCACTGGGGTAGGCTGTTCTAGTTCCACGTTTAATCCACGTTTTATCAGTTATCTCCTGTTAATTTCTCTCTGAATGTTCTCCACTGGGTATTGAACTCACACTCTTTGGGTCCTGTCACTGGATCTAACCAACACCTTTATCCACTGTGCCATGTGTCCTTGAGGACATCTGTGTATGAATTTCTGGGTATTATAAATCTAATGTCTTCAGCAACCGTTTTTGCGAGTGCTCATGTTGCAATTTTTGCTGTTATCATTACATGTTTTTACCAGAGTTCATATTGCAACTTTTGTTGTTATTATTGCTTTTCTCTGGCATTCCTTATTACTGGTTCCCATATTGTATTCATTACTATGCTTGGTCTGCTCAGGAGATTTTTGTGGCCTAGCATATGTGCTGATTCCTTAAGTTTACGAATTTTCCAATGGTGTTCCTTGTCTATTATCTCAACCTGATCCCACAGAGGGCGGTGATCTCCCTGCTCTCTCCATATGTGGTCAGCCACGCCTGATGTTTCCACTCCCCCTCGTGTTACAGCTTTCTGGTGTTCTTGAAGCCTTACCTTAAGGGGGCGGCCTTTCTCCCCTTTATATTTCTTTCCGCAGCTGCACGGGATAGCGTACACACAGTCTTTAGTCATGTTCTCCTCTATAGGGCGGGTCTTACTCAGGAGAGATATCTGCGAAGTGTCGTCCAGCTTTTGAAGGTTGTCCTGATTTTATATGGACCGCAGATCCTTTGTATTTTCTCTGATAACCCCTTCACATAAGGCAGGCAGACTGAGTGTTGTTGTTCTCTTCCTCTTGTACCCGCCTATCCCAGTTTTTTTTTGGGGGGGTCTGCAGCCATGTACCCAGGGTAGTTGTTACGTTGTAGGGTACTGCTTATATCCACCAATTCTTTATCTAATGTCTCTGGGTCGCCACTTATGACTTTTGCTCGGTGTTGTAAGCAGCGGACGATCCCTTTATTTACGCTGTATGGATGCTGGGAGTTGAAATTGAGGTACTGTCCGGTGAATGTCGGTTTACAGTATATGGATGTCTTGAACCCATGCTCTGTTCGAGATATTAGAATATCCAGGAATGGAAGTGTGTTGTTACTCTCTTTCTCCATCATGAACTGTATCAAAGGTCTTATTGAGTTCACATGGTCCAGTAGAACCTGAACATCTTCTTGGTGTGGCCAGAGTATGAAGGTGTCATCTACATACCTTAACCATATAGTTGGCTTTAGAGATATAGATTCTAATGCCATTTCCTCAAAGTATTCCATGTATATATTCGCCATTGCTGGCGATAATGGCGAGCCCATTGCTAAGCCCTCATCCTGTCGATATATGTGTGATCGCATTCCGATGTGTGTTGTTTGTGTACAGAAAGTCAACATCTCCATCAGATTATCTATTGGTCCGTTCTTCTAGGGATGAGTCAGAGACCAATCTGTCTCTGACTACTGAGAGTACCTCCTCCGTTGGTATCTTGGTGAACAAACTCACCACGTCCAAGCTCACCACCTGGTTGGATAAGATGAAAGCATCTTTGATTATTTCCACGAAGTGGGCGGAGTTCCGGACATATGAAGGAGACTTTCCGATCAATGGGTCAATTATATCTACAAGGAAGCGACTCAGAGAGTGGCACACAGAGCCTTGGCAACTAACAATCGGCCTGAGCGGAATACCGTCTTTGTAAATCTTAACGACCTTCAGAGGAGATTACTCTTTGTTCACTTGAAAAAACCATTTTTTCCGTTTTATGGCCGATTTTCCATTTGATTTTCCTTCTTTTCATTTTGTGTTGTTATTGCTTTTTCACTTTCTTTCATGGCTCCTTTTTTTACATTTTTTTACCGCTTTTCTTATTTTTCTTTCCATTTTGTTTCTTTCCATTTTGTTTCTTTCTTTCATTCTTGCTTTCTTTCTTTCCTTCTTTCTTGCTTTCTTGCTTTCTTTCTTTCTTTCTTTCCTTCCAATTTCTTTGTTTCTTTCCATTTTCTTTCTTTCTTTCCATTTTATTTCTTTCCATTTTATTTCTTTCCAATTTCTTTCTTTCTTTCTTTCTTTCTTTCTTTCGAGGCAGCTGATATATTTCGTGTCATTGATGGAATCTAATTAATTGTATCAGTGAAACTGTAATATAACCGAATCAAAGGTCCACGTCGATTCACTGAAGGAGAACAATTTGAAACGATTAGTTGTGGGTGGAGCGGCAAAAAGATAGCCTTATATATCTATCCTCTCAAAGGTGAAGGAAAAAAGAAATAACTGATATTTTTAATTCCAAAATGATATACATATATATGTGTTTTTTTTTATCTTTAAACATCGAGACTCATAGATTCAAGAAATCAAACGCTATCATTCTTAGAGCGATAATTACTAAGCATGTCTTTCGAACGAATCGTGTCAATTGTAAAGAGTGTAAAACATAGCGAATAACTTACGAGTGAAAGCAAGCGCCATTTTAAGCTCAGTCTATGTAAAATGAAGCGATGCCGGTAAGCATTCATTTACGCCCTGAACAATGAGAGATGCTTGAGAAAGTCTTTATTATTTATCAAAAAGTGTAAAAATATGTTTCGGATCTTCATTCGCTTGATTTATCCAGAATTTATGAAGATACGAACGATGCCTCTACACCTCATCTGATACGACGGACCTTTGTAATATCAGAATGATTAACTGACATGATGAACATTAAAATCACCAAACACAAGGATGTTCACAGAGAGAGAGAGGGGGGAGAGGAACATAGAGAAAGAGTGAGAGAGAGAGAAAGAGAGAGAGAAAGAGAAAGAGAGAGAAAGAGATAGAGAAAGACAGAGAGAGAGAGAGAGAGAGAGTGAAATGAATTTCTATACTGTTAGATATTTTTCCTAATATGTTATAGTCCTGAGAAAGGGTGCTATGTAGGAAAAAGTAATAGTTAACAGAGTGCAATAAAAAAAGTCGAAAGCATATGAAAGAATCATTCGGGAACTCAAGAGATGATTCCCTTACAATTGGAAGATTTCCCCTGATATAAACACCAAGGCCATGCATATGTATGCTAGAATCTTTTCGACAAGGAGGTAGATAGTCTGAGACAGAGAATTCAGTGGCAAAGATATTTGAGGAATATTTCAAGAGAAAAGATTCTACACTACAGATATTGATACGAATACTACTAATATTGTAGAAAGAAACATTGAGTGCTTTAGGTAATTATTTTATTTACTGGTTAACTCATTTAACTGTAACTGTCATAATAAGGTTATGTTTTAATGAGAAAAAGGCCAAACTAATTATCACTGTCCATCGTCTATGGCAATACAAACTGACCAGAAGACTAAGGCATAAATGTAGCCTCACGGTTGTCCACCTGAAAGATATGCAGGGTCCCCTAACCATGAGTGACATGTCACTGCAAATATCCCGATATCATGCAACTGTTCATCAAAGCAGTCTCTCTAAGTGCTATCAGAGAGTTTTGTCTCCTTGTTATCAGTCGGGATGCAGCAACCAGAAAACTTCCCACCCGCCATCGACAAGTTGCAGCCACTGATCAGTTAGATCATGAAAAAGTTAAAACATGTTAAAATCGTTAAGGCCATAGAAGAAAGAACCTGAAAACTACACACTAAACAGGATACAAGGGGCAAATCTCTATTCCTGTTCAATAGACAAAGAAGGAATACGGGTCGGGTGATAGGCCCGTACTCCTTCCACGTTTATTGTCGGTTGCAAGACTTAGACTTTATAGGTGCCTCTTTTGATTGACCCTTATGTCTAAAATAATGACTTGGGTAGAAACCGACCCCAGTAAAGAGAATAATTACATGCCAAACATTCCGAGTTAGTCATTTGTTGGAGTAGTGGTGGTGGTGTTGGCTGGGGGTAGAGTTTAGTGGCTGACTCTGGATCGGAAGTGATGTGACTGCTCCGTCTCGTTTCTATGATTTTGAAGATTCTCGGCTGGAATACGACTAACTCTACCCTTTCTAGTCTGTAGAGTATATTCTGGTTGAAAACTCTTTAAGGGTTGAATTACGTTTGTCATTACTAAAACTTTTTATTTTGCCACTGCTGATTTTCCCCATTATTTCGAAGGTCTTTGTCGTTTCTGTCAACTTGCACCTCCCTATGCCTCACGGGCGTGCCACCAACCAAAGCCTTTTTCTGCTGACCTGTTTGAGTCTCCAAATCACATGCTGAGCAGAGGTAAGAAGGGAAGCGACAAAACAATGTATGTAAGTGGCAGGAGGCATGAAGGAATGTTCTTGTATGTATGCATATGCCTGTGTGGATGAGTGTTAAGATATATATATATATATATATATATATATATATATATATATATATATATATATATATCAAAGTGAACATAGAAGTCAACACTTAGAGGCGACAGTCTGTTTCATGCTAGATGCAATCGTCAGGCCAAACATTACATCTAGCATGAAACAGACTGTCGCCTCTAAGTGTTGACTTCTATGTTCACTTTTATATTTACACACGCTCTATCTCTGATATTGTGTCCTTTATCCCATAAATATAGCACATTTTAAGACTATATATCTTCATATATATATATATATATATATATATATATATATATATATATATATATATATATATATATATATTGAGTATTTAGACAGCAATCCGTCATTTATACATGTTTTATTAAAGAGGACAGATAAGGTGCTGCGATTAAGCTTTATTTAATTTTTCTTGTGTTCGCACAAGTGTTTTCTTTTCTGGACTCAGAGTATGTAGAAACTGTCCAAATGGTGTGTAATTACGAGCACTTTCGCCTATACTTTTATCAAGGAGGATTTTATTTTTACTTTTTAATTCGGTGTATGGGTTGTGTGTATGTATCTAGAGTTATAGGGACGTTTTATTTTCTGAATACAGTCAGCACATTGTGGCCGTGTTCGTAGTTAATGTTATCGAGTGTTAATGTTATCGAGTGCTTTTTCTTTTTTATAATTAAGGCTTCCATTGTTTTTAAAAAAAATTATTACATGTGGATGAAGTTATTTTTTGTATATTCTATTAGTGTGTTTCGAATAGAGCCTGGTATATATATATATATATATATATATATATATATATATATATATATATATATATATATATTAAAGAAAAACAGATCACTTTAAGGCTCCATGTAATAATTTATTTCCCCATAGGCCTTTTAAAGGGCGCTGGATCATCAGACTACACTTCCAAAAGGTGAAAAGAAAAATGAAATGCACATCTACACTTTTGACGGGTAGTATTAAGTTTATGTAATTTTACAGAGAGGGCAGTGAGGAGTAGTGGGAGAGACATGATCGAGTTTAGAGAGGGTTCATTTTAATATTTCTATCTATCATACTTAGTATTAGGGGAAGAGGGACCAGACATTGACCTATTTAATCGGTTAACTTAACGGAAGTGATATATTGAAAGGGAAGGGGAAGAAGAGAGAAAAAAGAAAAAGAAAAAAGAAAGAAAGAAGGGGGAAGTAGAGAGAAAGAAGCTGTCAATAGGCAGAAAAAGAAGCTGTCAATAGGAAGAAATTAATTTGAAGTTTGCTAGCACTTTAAATATTTAACTCTTTTACAAATAATTTAGGGATTTAATATGAGTTAAATAGCATATTTAAAAACACATTCATAGAAAGTACATTAAAAGAAATTTATTTAAAATATCACAGTTTACTGATAGTAATCTTTTAATATTGTAAATGATTGTTAAGGTAACATCTCTATCAGTTTGAATCTAATTCATGAATGTAATTTGTGACTATTTTTAGATGGGTAATCTTTTTTACTTAAAGTTTAGGTTTTAAATTAAGATGGAGTAATATTTGAAGGCAATATTAAAGATTTGCTTTATTTAATTCTGGAATCCACCAAATTAACATCAGATGTTGAGGGTAAGTGGTTTCGGGTACCTCGAATGTTCGATCATCTCGTAAATATGTGAAGAACTGTTTTTTCTCTCTCGTGGGTTGGGACTTTATATAACTTTCTGTCATCCAGTTATTTTGCGTGTGTATATCCTATGTTTAACTAGGTTGACTTCCTGTTTTATGTCGGCGCAGCTACTGACAACCTTTCAGGCCAGATTCTGTACTTGATGGCTATGAGGTTACCTTCTAGTTCAACCCTCTGAGGGACGTCGCTCTTTTTATATTCTGATGTGTCATCGAGTACAAATCTTACCTGGGTATCCCTTAGCGTAAACGCCGTACATTACTGGGGGTCATAACATATCAACTTCTTTTAGAGCAAAGGTTCCTGATTGACAGTAAATTTGATTCTGACCTCTTGTATTTTATGGCATGAATCAAATACTACATTTGTCTCACAACCTATTTCTACAGTATT
The DNA here is from genome assembly GCA_964036315.1 of Acanthosepion esculentum. Taxonomy (NCBI): domain Eukaryota; kingdom Metazoa; phylum Mollusca; class Cephalopoda; order Sepiida; family Sepiidae; genus Acanthosepion; species Acanthosepion esculentum. The sequence goes on from OZ038481.1 coordinate 2,429,849, forward strand.
AAGGTCCTCACAGGGTGTCTTCCACTGGGTGTCCTCCACTGGGTGTCCTCCACTAGGTGTCACCCATTGGGTGTCCCTCACTTGTGACCGTGTACCATTCCATGATAACTTCGCTGATCTGTTTTCATCCATTTTCTGAGGATTTATTGACATTATTTATTTACAAATGAACAATGGTGACATTGTGTTAATCGCAGAAAATGCCTGTGGATACCAAATCAACAAAATGATCACCAGCAGCTGAAAAGATGGTCTCGACTAAGGGATTATAGGACATGAATCCACTTTTCCCTGTGCTCTGTCCATTAGGTATATGTTTTGCCATGACGATAAAAAAGGAAGTCGATATTTCGGACAATGTTTCTCCTTACATGCACTTCACTGTGTGTCCGAGAAAAATCGGAGAAAATCTCTACTGGTCAAATCTCTGTAATCTCTCGGCGTTTCGAGGTCATTTGGTAAGGAGGTGGGCGCCTAAAAGATTTATAAAAAAATTTAAACAAAGAAAAAATCGAAGTATTTCTGTCTTGACACAGTGTACAAAATGTTGATAAGAAGGTTAGCATTCGTTCGATGACTAACGATTGTCGTCTGGTTTGACATCAACAGAGCAAATAAGTTGCTGGTTAGCGGGAAACATGGATATAGCGATGAAGTGGAAGGTTTAAAGAAAGAGAAAGGAAAAAAGGGAAGCGAAAAAGAAAGAATAAAAAATGAATGTAAAAGGGGAAGGAGAAAACGCAAAAGAAGGAAAGAAAGAATGAGAAGAAATATGCCTACGATGAAGAATGAAAGAAAAGAATAAAAAATGAAAAGATGTAGAAAAAATTAGACAGAAAAGTAAGAAAAAAAATTAATGAAAAAAAAAAAACAGAAAAAAGACAATTTTATGAAATTAAGAGGAAACCATCAAGTGGGTTCCTACTCAAAGACAAAATCGAAATGTCCTCAAATCACTTTCAAAGTGAATTCTCACGATCCATTTTGCTGAATAAGATCAGAATCTTTAAAGAATCTGCTGTTCATCTCTTTACATCTCTTTGACGATTTTAAAGAGACAAACTCTTTCTCCCATTCCCTTATTTTTCTCTTATGGCTATCAATTCTCTCTTATCATTTTCTTATCGACGATTTGTCTTGCTTTCTTTCTCACTCGATCTTCTCACACTACTCTTAAATAATTTCTACTCCTTTTCTATCTCTCTTCTCTTTTCGTTTTCTCTTTTTCTCTCCTTTTTCACTTCCTTTATTCTCTCTCGTTTTTCTAGTCCCCTTCATCTCTCATACATTCATAACACTCTTGAACCTACGGCAAGTCGACGTGGTGTAATGGTTAGCATGCTTGTCTCGCTAGGACAATTACGATGGGGTGTACCATACTTTCGGCCTTGCGACGCATCTAAGCTACGCTTGGAAAATCACCATAACACTCTTGAACTCAGCCTAGTCCCGTTTTATAGCGTATAGAGATCACGAGTGGAGTCCTTTATATTTACGACCCACCGGGGGATAAAAACCCCGAAGAGATCATAGCAAATAATGATCAGACTTACACGAAATTCATAAAGCCTAATAAAGTGTTAATGGTAAGATGTTTCCCGACTTGTTAGTCATGGCGTTGGTTTTTCATTCAAAACTACCAAAGCATCAAATATGGCGACGCACATTCCTTTGCTGAAATGTTTATGGCTGTGTCGTCTGTTTTACTAGCATTTCTGCATTTCTAGGCATTTCTGTCTTGACAGATCTTCAGTTCTTTGTTTGAAATCTAAGATTATCTTTATATTTAGAGCTATTAAAAATATTAACCAACTAGATATTTAATAAACCTTTTAAAAACATTTAATAGTTGCTAAAAATATTTAATGGCATTTTGTTTGAAACAGTTTATTTGTAAATACATTTACTTATTACGAAAGGCTTTTGGAATTTTTGTTCATTTATTTTTGCTGCTTTTTATCATAACCCATCTTTACTCAATCCATTCTCTGATAATTAAATGAAATGATCATGGCGTATGGTGCACGGGTTCATGTTTGGTTCGAAGCTCCTTTTTTATTTAGATATCTTGCAGTTTCATTTAAAAGCCGAAGAGTAGACCAGTTAAAAGTTTTTTTGATAAGAACGACAAAACAAATGAGGAAAATTCGTTTCTCTTGAGATATACAGAGGAGATCAAGAGTAACTTTTTAAATTAACACAATTTATTGTACATTTATTGTTGTATGTACGTGGTAAGTCAAAAGTCAATTTCTGATATTTTTCTGTTTTGGTAACATATGAACACAAAAATATACTCGAAATGCATAAAAATACATGGTATTAAACAACTTTGATAGGATGCAATGTTGGTGGGGCTTCCAATGATTGTGCACTAGAGTCAAATTGACACTATTTAACAATATCAATCTGCACACACACACACACACACACACACACATACATATATATATATAATAT